>NW_026843897.1:0-48842 GCF_029531705.1 Pantherophis guttatus
AATCAATCTGTCAGTTGGAGAAATGCCCCTCTTGATAATACTTTGTGAATTTAGGCTACGAATGAATGAGGCTTTGTCCCAATTCTCAAGGAAAGAGAATAAAAAGAGGAGTTATTTACCACGCTTTCAAAAGTATCACTTCAGAGTAAAAGTTATCCATAAATTATATATTACTGTAGGCTGTCCTCGACTTATGGCCACAATTGAGCCCAAAATTTCTGTTGTTAAGTGAGATGTATATTAAGTGAGTTTTGCCCCATTTTACGAATACTGCAATCATTAAGTCAGTAGCATGGCTGTTAAGCGAATCTGGCTTCCGCGCTATCTTTGCTCATCAGAAGGTCGCAAAAGGGGATCCCGTGATCCCGTCATAAGTATGAGTCAGTTGCCAAGCATCTGAATTTGGATCAGGATGTTGGAATGGTCATTAAGTGTGAAAAAAGAGTACTCACCTCCAAGAAGGACCGGCACTAAAGATAGATCGTCCTGCAGACAATCTATGGGATTATCGGGAGTGGAAAATGATTTGATGGCACAAAATCAATCAATCGATCCCTCAAAATAACAGTTAGGACTTTTTTAAAGATTTAGCTGGATTGTAGTTTTAAATATCTCCCTACGTTAAAATTGATACGGAGATACCGAGAAAATTCACATTAAAATAGAGTTCCAAAACAATTTTGTGAATCTGTTCAGACTATAAGGTGAAACACTAGATGGCACCACAGAATGAGTTTAAAATAAACCAGATTATTCTTCTGTTCTACTCTTCTGTAGTGAATTATTCACCAGAACAGCTGCCTAAATAAAATTCCAGAAAGTCTTACTAACAAAAAGAATTTGTCAGCCAATCCTGATTGATTGTTTGGGTTTTTAATGTATATTTATTTAAATTAATATATATATTAATTTAATATAATATTTTTAATCTTTCTCTTTTTTCTCTCTCTTTCTCTCTCATTCTCTCCCCAGCTTAATTATGCCCATTCATGGTTCCTTGACAGATGGCTAAGCGGGAAAGAAGTCACCTTATTCTTGACCACTGAGGCACAAAATCATCTCCCACAAGCAGGAAGGCCGAGGAAAGATCGGTGGGGCTGCTGGGCTGTTTTTTACAGAGTATATATGCCTCAAATGCATGTCCGAAGTCGGATGTCATTGTTGATCCTAAGACTTTGAGATACAAGGAGAGGGTATGATAATAGTCAAAAGTGTACAAATACATAAATTTTTATCCCTTTGAGTCACTGTTGAATCTTCGTGACTGTCTGGACAGGTCTGTCAAGGTTTTCTGATGAAATTTGAGGATCGTCATGAACTAAGGAGAAATTTCCTAATTGTGAGAACAGTTAATCAGTGGAACGACTTGCCTTCAGAAGTTATAAATGCTCCAACACTGGAAGTTTTCAAGAAGAGATTGGACTGCCCCTTATCTGAAATAGAATAGAATAGAATAGAATAGAATAGAATAGAATAGAATAGAATAAGAATAGAATAGAATAGAATAGAATAGAATAGAATTATTTTTTTTATTGGCCAAGTGTGATTGGACACACAAGGAATTTGTCTTTGGTGCATATGCTCTCAGTGTACATAAAAAGACAAGATACATTCGTCAAGAATCATAAGATACAAGACTTAATGATAGTCAGAGGGTACAAATAAGCAATCAAATCATACTAGGAAACAATCAATATAAATCATAAGGATACAAGCAACAAAATTTCAGTCATGCAGTCCTAAGTGGGAGGAGATGGGTGGTGGGAACAATGAGAAGATTAATAGTAATGCAGACTTAGTGAATAGTTTGACAGTGTTGAGGGAATTATTTGTTTAGCAGAGTGATGGCGTTTGGGGAAAAACTGTCTTTGTGTCTAGTTGTTCTGGTATGCAGTGCTCTATAGCGTCGTTTTGAGGGTAGGAGTTGAAACAATTTATGTCCAGGATGAGAGGGGTCTGTAAATATTTTCACAGCCCTCTTTTGACTTGTATACAGGTCCTCCATGGAAGGCAGGTTGGTAGCCATTGTTTTTTCTGCAGCTCTAATGATCCTCTAAAGTCTGTGTCCGTCTTGTTGGGTTGCAGAGCCAAACCAGACAGTTATAGAGGTGCAGATGAAAGACTCGGTCATTCCTCTGTAGAACTGTAGAATGGTCTAGGGTCTCCTGCTTGGACTAGAAGACCTCCAAGGTCCTGCCCAACTCTGTAATTCTGTTATTCCTTCCTAGAGGTGAGAGAGAGGGGCTGGTCCAAAAGTCATCCAGCTGGCTTTGTGCCTAAGCATCCTAGAATTATAGAATCTTAATTATAGAAGGCCTAGAACTCATAGCCTCCTGTTTCCTAACCTAAACTGGCTCTCTAAATAAAGATGGAGCACCAAGAAAATCCTAGCTTATTTATGTCCCACAATCCTTCTGGTCAGTAGGTCATGCAGTGCTGAAGAGTCACACTGAAATCACCAGACAACATGGGGAAACCTCTTATAAACAAGCAAAAAACTCCTAGAGCAATAGTTCAGTGGACTCATTTAGTCCATCAAGACTAAACATTCGGCTCAAGGCAAGAAATCAAATTAAATTTATCCTTGAACATTTCCAGGGGTGGGGGAAGGAACTCATCCCCTCTCAAACTAAACAATCCACCGCTGAATTGCTCTTATTTTTCGGAAATGTTTTCTAACACTCAGCTGGGGTCTGACTTGCTATAACTGTCAATCCATCATTCTTTGACCTGGACTCTGGAAAAATAGAGAACAGCTTCCCAAATATATTTTCCAAGGATTGATGGCCCAAAACAACTAGGGGAAAGTATTCCGATTCACAGTGGAGAAGATTCAAGCAATATTCACTGGAGGTTTTCAAGAAGAGACAGGACAAGCATTTATCCGGAATAACATAGGGTCTCCTGCTTAAGCACCGGGCTGGACTAGAAGACCTCTAAGGTCCCTTCCAACTCTGTTATTCGATTAAATTGATAGCTGGTGTAGACAATTTTTCCACTTTTTTTCCCAAGGGCATCTTTATTCAGTTACCTTCCTAAATCAAAATTTGGACACTTTATACAACTGGCACATATTTATGACAGCTGCTGCCACATCCTGGAGTCACACTAGCTCCCTTTTCGAAATTCCCAGCTGGCTTCCAACCAGCAACGTCGATAGGAAAAGCCAGATTTGCCTAACAACCATCTGGTTCACTTACCAACCATGGCAAAAAAAAAAAAAGGTTGTGAAATCCAGTGTGATTCACTTAACAACCGCCTCACTTAGCTATGGATGTACTGGTCCCAATTTTGGTCGTACGTTGAGGACTCCCCATATCCTCCAGATTTCCAAGGAGCATTATATTTGGATTTTACCCAAGGATGCCATCAGAGGATTGAGTTGTGGCTTTCTAGAACTACTGTACCAATGCTGAAGAAAATCTATGATACAAAAGCAGTTTGTAAATATTCTATAAAAGGCAGCAGAAATAAATAAATAAAATTCAACTGAAGCTGTTCTCTTCCCCACAGAAATTGCTCGCGACTTTTGGCCTCTGATATTCAAGACGATATCCATCTTTCTCTTGTTGCTGGCATTTAATCCAGCTAGAAAGTGTAGAAAGGATTCAGACATGACATGCTGGGATCGTGACCTCTGTTGAGGAATTCGCAGAGCAACCCTAGAGTAGCAAGGGTGTGCACATGAAAGCGACTGAGAGCAGTTGCGAATAATCACAGCCAACACACAGATACACTGAGTTGTGTTTATTTTTAGGAAATAGTAATAAGGCACAGTCCAATAAACAGTCCAGATCATACACAGATAAAGCAGTAGATAGTAAAACAATAGTCCAGGGATATTCCAATAGCAAAGTCTTCTTACCAGTTGTCGCAGTCATAATAAACAGTTGCAAACAGTAGCAAAAACAGCAAATAGCAGTAACGATCAGCAAAGAGCAGCAAAGAGCAGCAGAGAGAAATAAACCATGTTTCAAGCTCCCTCTTAAGGACATTGGCTACAGAGCTAACCAATCAGGACACAGTATGATGCAATACAGCAATACAGTCTTAAAGCTATATTGAGGGTTTATATATTGCCAAGTTAGGTAACTATCATTTCCTAACAACCTCACCTGTAATACAGCCCACAATCTCACCCAAAAATTAACTACCTTACCTGGGAAATTGTCATTTATCCTTATTAAATGTGTACAGGCAGTCCTCAACTTATGACTCGCAATGGAGCCCAAAATCTCTGTTGCTGAGCAAGGCATCTGTTAAGTGAGTTTTGTCCCATTTGATGACTGTTCTTGACATAAGTGAATCAATTGCAGTTGTTAAATTAGTCACACAGCCATTAAGTGAATCTGCCTTCTCCCTTGACGTTTGCTCATCAGAAGGTCGTAAAAAGGGATCACGTGACCCCGGACACTGCAACCGTCATAAAATGTGAGTCAGTTGCCAACTGTGTAGATTTTGATCAGGTGACTCTAGGGATTCTGCAATGGTCATAAGTGTGAAAACTGGTCATCAGTGTCTTTTTTCAAAGAAGAATGAAAGAAAAATGTCTTTAATTCGAGCGCAAGACATTTTTAAAAATGCAAACACAATATTGTCGCAGGAAGTGAGACCAGCTGGAGGAAGACGTATTTGCAAGGCAGCTCAAGATGAATGGAAAGTAGGGAGTCGTTGCATGTATGTTGGGTTCAGAGGTGGGTTGCAGCAGGTTCTGACCAGTTCTGGAGAACCGGTAGCGGAAATTTTGAGTTCGGAGAACTGGTGGTAAAAATTCTGACTGGCCCCGCCCCCATCTATTCTCTGCCTCCCAAATGTCCCAGCTGATCAGGAGGAAATGAGGATTTTGCAGTATCCTTCCCCCAGAGTTGGGTGGGAATGGAGATTTTACAGTATCCTTCCCCTGCCACGCCCACCATGCCATGCCCACCAAGCCACCCCCACAGAACTGGTAGTAAAAAAATTTGAAACTCACCACTGGTTGAGTTAAAAGGAAATGACAGGTTCAAGCCCTAAAATCTATACGGCTACTGATTTATCTGAAAGATTCCCTGTCCGTATGTTGAGATTTGAACTGGAGATGTAACCATTCTGGACCAGGCTGCTGGTGAAATTCAAAATTGGCCGCTTCTTTCTGCTCTTCAGCTGATTAATTTATTTATATAACTGCCCAGAATTGGCAGTTTGAGAATTGGGAATTGAGAAAGAGAAGGAGGAAGGAAGGAGGAAGAAGGAAGGGGAATGGAGAAGGGGAAGGGGGGAAGAGGAAGGAGAAGGAAAACAGGGAAGGAGAAAGAAAGGGAAAGGGAAAGGAAAGGGGAGGAAGAGGAGGAGGAAGAAGAAGAAAGGGGAAGGGGAAAAGAGAAAGGGAAGGGGAAAAAAGAGAAGGGGAAGGAGGAAGGCAGGAGGAAGCAGGAAGGAGAAAGTGGAAGGGAGAAGGGGAAGGAGAAAGAAAGAGAAAGGAAAGGGGAAGGGGAGGAGGAGGAAGAAGAAGAAGAAGAAAGGGGAAGAGGAAGAGGAAGGAAAAAGGAAAGGGGAAGGAGAAGGAGAAAGAAAGAGAAAGAAAAGGGGGAGGAGGAGGAGGAGGAGAAAGGGAAAAGGAACAGGAACATTTGTCCAAGATGGAAGTGTTGATTTGGGCCGCAAGGACCCCCAAACTCCTATAACGGTGGCATCTCTCGGAAGCTTACTCTTCCAACAAAGGTGACATCTACCGTTGCATCTGCACCCCTGAAAATAATGCCTTTATCCACGGCTGTGCAGCAAACGCCAAGCAATATATAAAGCCTTTAGCTGTCATGCCTATATTATTTTACTTCTCGTGCCCCTTGTCTGCACAACAGACAGGTGGGAAGCGATGAAAAGCTTTGGTGGCCTCCTTATCATTTGACCTGGAACATTCCTGGAGGCGATTCTCCCGCCTCGTATCATCTTAACAGATGTTTCCCTCCTTCTTGGCTGCCTTCCCAATGCCAGGATGTTCCTTCAGCCACGCCAGCATGGAGCCAGAGCTGCCCTTTGGGCAGGCAAGGACACCGTGGCCTCCACCGACCGTCATTCTTTCCACAGTGTGGGATGGATGTGGGGGGGGGGAACCCTCAACAGGTCTACCCATCACAAACAAACCTCTTTGGAACTGACTCCCCATCTTTGTGTATACATTTGCAGACAGAAGAGAAGGGGGGACGGAAATCAAAGTGAGGCTATCGGAAAAGATAAAAGCATGGGATTCCTAGGGCCGATTGTACAGATCGATCGTTTTCAATCGATCCGTTGTTGGGAGAGGAAGCGTTCTTCTTTCGAAAGAAGGAATTAGATCTTTTAAGCAGAAAATAGCACTCGTGTGGCCACAAGAATGGGAAAGGATTTTTCAAAAAGTTTAAAAAAAGAAGACGTGGAGACTCTGGAAAGAGTGCAGAGAAGAGCAAGGAAGATGATGAGGGGGCTGGAGGATAAAACATACGATGAACGGTTGCAGGAACTGGGTATGTCTAGTCTAATGAAAAGAAGGATCAGGGAGGGCATGATAGCATCTTCCAATATCTGAGGGGCTGCCCCAAAGAAGAGGGAGTCAAGCTATTCTCCAAAGCCCCTGAAGGCAGGACAAGAAGCAATGGATGGAAACTAACCAAGGAGAGAAGCAACCTGGAATTGAGGAGAAACTTCCTAACAGAGAGAATAATTAACCAGTGGAACAGCTTGCCACCAGAAGTTGTGGGTGCTCCAACAATGGAGGTTTTAAAGAAGAAATTGAATAGCCACTTGTCAAGAATGTCATAGGTCTCCTGCTTGAGCAGAGGGCTGGACTACAAGACCTCCAAGATCCCTTCCAACTGTTTTATTCCATTGTCTCCTGGAGTTGTGGGCGCTCCATCACTGGAGGTTTTCAAGAAGAGACTGGACAGCCATTTGTCCTGAATGCTATAGTCTCCTGATTGAGCAGGGGGTTGGACTAGAAGACCTCCAAGGTCCCTTCCAACTCTGTCGTTCTGTTATTAAAGAGTTTGCTTAGAAAGAGACGGAGAGAGAGCAGAGTTTGTCTCTGGAAAAGTAGCTTTCTTTCGTTCCTATTCTCACAACCCTACACGATCACACAGAGAGAGAGAGAGAGAGAGAGACATACACCAATTAATCGGACCAAACATTTGAAGGCACCATGAATGGGGAAGCTGAGAAAAACAAGGCAGCCGTGCCAATTGCCGATGTTTGCTTTGGGGTTGAGCTGAGAAGCTGGCGTCAGTCAGGGCAAGGAGGGAGCCAGAGGAATGTTGCACGGAAAGAAAGCAGCCTGTCACTCAAGCCCTGGCAAAACGCCCGGAAGCAACGGGGTTGCCTTCAGCCCTTTCCGCGACTTGTGTTTCAACTTGGTGGGTTGTTGTCATTTTTAGGTCTTCTTGAAGGAAAAGCCAGCCGGGGCTGGAAAAAAAAAAACCCCGAAGCTCTGCGGCCTCAAGGCAGGAGCATCGAGGAAAACGGTAGAAGGTCCCGCTTCCTGAGTGTCCTTCCTTAAATGCTTTGAAGCTCTGGGCAACACAAAAGGACAGAATCATAGAGTGGGAAGGGGCCTTGGAGGTCTTCTAGTCCAACCCCCTGCTTAAGCAGGAAACCCTGTAGCAGGGATGGCTAACCTTTTGCCGTCGCGTGCCAAAAGCGGGGGGAGTGTGGAGGTTTCGCGCATTCACATGCCCACACCCATAATTCAATGCCACCCCGTGCCCTGCCACCACGCATGCGAACACAACACCCCCACTCCCCGCGCTCCCCCCACTTTTGGCACATGATGGCAAAAAGGGCCCGGTAGGCTCTCCCCAGGCTCCAGAGGCTTTCTTGGAACCTGGGGAGGGCTAAAACAGCCTTCCCCATCCCTCCAGAGGCCAGAAATGACCCGTTTCCCAACTTCCAGTGGGCCCGGAAGGCCTGAAAATCAGCTGGCCGGTGCATGCATGCTGGACCTGAGCTAGGGCAACGCTCGCATGTCCACAGATATGGCTCCACATGCCACCTGTGGCATACGTGTCATAGCTTCGCCATCATGACCCTATAGTATCCCAGACAAATGGCTGCCCAATCTCTTCTTGAAAACTCCAGTGATGGAGCCCCCACAACTCCAGGGGACAACGGAATAATATAATAATGGTTGGAAGGGACCTTGGAGGTCTTCTAGTCCAACCCCAAGCTCGAGCAGGAGACCCTAAATCCATTTCAGACAAATGGCTGTCCAATCTCTTTTGAAAACCTCCAGGGATGGAGCCCCCACAGCTTCCAGAGGCAAACCATTACACGGATTAATTGTTCCCATTGTCAGGAATTTTTTCCTTATTTCTAGGTTGGGTCTCTCCTTGATAAGTTTCCATCCGTTGCTTCCTTTTCTGCTTTCAGGTGCTTTGGAGAAAAGGTTGACCCCCCCCCCTTCTTCTCTGTGACAGCCCCTCAAAGAGTGGGAGGCTGCTATCAAATCACTAGAGGGCAGGATAAGAAATTGGTGGAAGTTCATGAAAGAGACATCCAACTTAGAACTAATGAGAAATTTGCTATCAATGAGAACGATTAATCAATGGCAAAGTCCAGAATGTGTGGCCCTCCATCGCTGGAGGATGGAGAGAAGAGACTGGACAGCCATTGGTCCAGAATGGTCTAGGGCAGTGTTTCTCAACCTTGGTAGCTTGAAGATGGGTGGACTTCAACTCCCAGTTGAAGGGATTTTGATTCCCAGATTCAACTCCCAGTTGATTCTGGGAGTTGAAGTCCACCCATCTTCAAGCTTTCAAGAAACACTGGTCTAGGGTCTCCGTCTTGAGTAGGGGGTTGGACTAGAAGACCTCCAAGCTCCCTTCCAACTCTGTTATTCTGTTGTCTCCAGAAGTTGTGGGTGCTCCATCGCATAGGGTCTCCGGCTTGAACAGAAGGTTTGACCAGAAGGGTTCTTCCAACCCTGTTATTCTGTGTTCTGCGTAAACCATACCAGGAGCTGAGCTGAAGTCAAGGGACTCTTTAAGGACCTCTCTATCTGATGTTGGTTTCCATTAAAAAGAAATATCCTTAGAGAAGGAGAGGTTTAGACGCAGAAAAGGAACCTGATGGACCAGCGTGCATATGAACCCTCAGCACATACGTGGCCTCCTGCAGCCCTCATCAGAAACTATGCTGGAGAAGACCCATTACTCTCTGTCTGTGGGTGGTTGGCCAGCTGGGACCCACCAGAGCAAAATGTGCTATACACCCCTGTACCTCTTCCTGGGTTCACTGGTTGTTGTGGCCCGTCAGTAGCCTGTGTGGATTGTAGCTGATTCCAACAGCGAGGAGGCTGGTGTGGTGCTGGGCCAGCAGCCTGTGCAGCTGGCGCTCGAGTCGGACAGTGAGGAGGCTGGAGAAGATGTGGTGCCATTCAGCCAGGCCTTCAGAACCTCCAGAAGCTCCCTTAAGTGAAGAGGACGAAGAGGAGGAGCCTTTTCTCAATGCACGGCGCGCAGAGCGGCCAAAAGGCAGGAGTGGCTCCTCAGGAGGAGGTCTCCTCGAGAGTAAGGCTTGGGGCTAATTGGCCACTCCTTTAGCCTATTTAAGGAAGAACGCCGACTGAAGCAATTTGTAGGGAACAACTTTAGTTCACTTTCCTTCGCGTCTGGATTCTCTGCAAATTGCTTCTGGGCTTTCTGCCAACCCTAGTAAGATTACGATTATTTATTCTTTGGATTCTTGTAGGCTGTTAAGAAAGTTAATTAACAGCCTTTGTTTGGAAAAGACTGATTTAATTTAGTCAACTAAGGTTTGTACAGACTTTGTGTGTGCTGCGTTCTTTGGGGTCCGTAGCTGGGGCAGAACACTGGTCTTCGTAGCCCTGGGTAGAACTCGGGTGTCACTAAGCGCTAACGTCTGGTCATGGAGCGAAATCATAAGTCAGGCCCTTTGCTGACAGCTTGGAATTCTTCTGCTGCTTCCATCATTGTTAAGGTCAAATGTTCTTGCAGGTCAGGTTCAGAAATGGTGACACACCAGCAGAAGAGTTGGGCACAGCTACGGAAGGCAGGAGAAAATATATATATATATTGGTCTGATTTCACCCTGCAGCCTGAACAGCTGTCATCAAGGAGATACAGGCAGTCCTTGACATACAACAGCTCATATTTACTAACTGTTCAAAGTTTCAATGGCACTGAAAAAAGAGACTTAGTCAGGTGTGGGCCACTAGGGGTTCGGGAGAACCTCTAGCTAAGATTCTGTGAAATTCAGAGAACCCCCAAATCCCACTCCTGGCTGGCCCCGCCCAACCCACTCGGCTCCTCCCAGGAGTCCCCATGCAACCTGTTTTGGATGCAGGTTAGTGCAGGACACGCATGAGACTCGGGGAGGGTGAAAAACAGGCTACGAAGAGGGCCTCCAGAGCCTGGGGAGGCCATTTTCACCCTCCCAGAGGCTCAAGAAAAGCCTCCAGAGCCTGGGGAGGGCAAAAACAGCCCCCGCCCCTGCCATGATGCAGGATGCTGACTAGGCCACGCCCACCATGGCCATGCCCACCTAGGGCAGAGAACCCCTTGCTAAACTTTTTGAAGCCCACCTCTGGACTTAGTTAGGACCATTTTTCACACTTACGAACTTTGTAGCATCACATGATCAAAATTCGGAGGCTTGGCAACTGGCATGGACTTATGACAGTTGCTGTGTCCCCTGGTGTCACATCATCCCCTTTTGCAAGCTTCTGACAAGCCAAGTCAAGGGGGTAAGCCGGATTCACTTAACAACCCTCTTGCGAACCGATCAGCGGCTGTGGTTCACTTAACAACGGTGGCAAGGCATGCTGTAAAAGGGGGCAAAACACCCTTAGCCAATGTCTCACCTAACCACAGAAATGTGGGGCTCCATTGTGGTCAATTTCAAGTTGGATTAACTGCTATTTCTTTTTTCCTCATCACGATTGGCGCATCAGTTTCCTGGCACAATGTCCTACCCATGGAACTGTGGCAGAGATGGCTTTGCTGTTTTTAATTGGGGCAGCTTTTCTCCGGAGAGAAAATGGGTTTCCTGGCACTTCTGCCCACGAAACCAGCCGGAGAAATTCTCCTTTGCAACAGAACCCAAAAGAGATAGGAGAGCATTCCTTGGGTTTGTTTCTCTAGCAATTCTACGAAGAATTGTCTCCTTTCCATAACATAGCAGCTCCACAGGAATGACTCAAGTCCACCTCGATTTGATGACAAATTGTATAGGCCTCGTTTTGGAAGGAGAAACCAGAAGACATCCGGTTTCGGAACGAGTCACTCTTCCCGTCAAAACCATCAGCAAACTTCTTGGATTGTTTTTCGGTTGAATCATCACGTTTCCCTTGAGACGAGCTTCATTTCTGGTGTCTTGATGGCATCTCCAGATGGTTTCCAAGTTCAGCAGGACTGGTGTAGTATAACACTGTTGTCTTCCGAGATGTTTTTTTTTTTTCAACTTCACAGCTCAGCCTACAGACTTCCCTGAAGGAATTCCACACAAATATCAACCAGGCCTGAGACTTCAATTCCAGACAAGGTCAAACTAATAGTGTCACCTGCTGAGATGTTTCCAGTTGCTGTGTGCCAAAGACACATTCCCCAGCTCTTTTGTGCAGCGTTGTCTGGAGCATACCTATCTAACTACGACACTGTGTCTCTTCTGGATAGTCAATCAATCAATCAGAATAGACCGGAAGGGACCTTGGAGGTCTTCTAGTCCAACCCCCTGCTCAAGCAGGAGACCCTCTACCATGAGACCTCCAGGTCTCACTGGAGGTCTTTTCTTAAAAACCTCCAGTGATGAAGCACCCACAACTTCTGGAGGCAACTTCTGTTCCATTGGTTAATTCTTCCACATTGATATGAATCAACGGAGCTGTCTTTGTTCACAAAAGTTGTTAGGCAGCTGTTGAGCGAGTGCCAGAGGGGGCTACCCTGGATTTAAGCCTGCCAATTGATAGATGAGGAAGATCAGCGTGCACACAGGAAGAAGTGGGTTTCTCAAAGGGGTGAAATCCAGCAGCTTCTGACAAACCGGTAGCGGAAATTTTGAGTAGTTCAGAGAACCGGCAAATACCACCTCTGGCTGGCCCCAGAGTGGGGTGGGAATGGAGTGGCCAAAATTGTGGAAATCTTTTTGGGAAAAGTGTATTTTTGAGGTTTGATGGCTAATGACACCACTTTTTTTTTGGAGTTTCAAAATAATCCTATTCCACTGCTGGAATGGCCTGGGAAGAGCCCAGACCTTCACTCAATTGATAATCTATGGAGCCGACTAAAGAAACTGGTTAGTCAGAAGCGACCCAGCAATAAAACCCAGTTAATAGAAGCCATCCTTCCATCTTGGTTTCACATGATAACACCTGCAGAACTCAAAGACTTGGTTCACTCCATGGGAAGACACTGTAAGGCCGTCATTCATGCTAAAGGTTACCCAACTAAGGATTAACTGACATGGTGGTAATTTTTGTAGATCTCATTTTTTCTATGTGTTTCACTTTTCTTCTTTATACTGTAACTGCTATTCTAATAGTGAATCCTTCCTAAAAGTGACTGCATTACATTCTCGATTAAATTATCTTTCCATTGATATATATTTTTATGGTACTACTCCAAAAGAAAGTAGTGTTATTAGTAGCTAGTTTTAGAAAATACACTTTTCCCAAAAGGTTTCCACAAGTTTGGCCACTACTGTAGATGACCCCACACAAAAGGTTCCAGGTTTTGACCTTCCTCGCCAACATTGGTCTGTTGGCGAGGAACAGGATCCGTACCCAACACGGTGTCTGCCAGGACTCCTTGTTTAAGTGGGGTCTCATCACTACACCCTGTGTGACTGTGGTGGAGGGGTGGGTTCTAAATTTTTTTACTACCGGTTCTATGGGCATGGCTTATTTTGTGGGCGTGGCTTGATGGTCATGTGACAGTTCTTTGGGATTTAGCAGAGGTACTGGTCTACCAGGCTTTTAACTGCTTGCAGAGCTGTACCGGTCTACCCATTTATTTTTGCAGGCATCAGTCTACTCATGTATTTTTGCAGGCACTGATCTACTCATGTATTTTTGCAGGCACTGGTCTACCCATTTATTTTTGCAGGCACTGATCTACTCAAGTATTTTTGCAGGCATCGGTCTACTCATATATTTTTGCAAGCACTGATCTACTCATGTATTTTTGTAGGCATCGGTCTACTCATATATTTTTGCAAGCAGTGATCTACTCATGTATTTTTGCAGGCACTGATCTACCCATTTATTTTTGCAGGCACCGGTTTACCACCAAACTGCCTTTTACCACTGATCAGCTGTAGGGCGGCCCTTTGAAGCCCCGCGGCAAAAGTTTAAACAGTTTTTTTCCTTATAGCACATCAGCTGGGACTCAGGAGGCAGCAATAGATTGGGGGTGGGGCCAAATAAAAGGTAAGAATAACACGGGGGGGGGGGGGAGGCAGAACCGGTTCGGTGACATCATATCATCACCGCTACCGGTTCGGGAGAACCGGGCCGAACCGAGAGGAACCCACCACTGCTGTGATGCTCCTCGACAAAATATCCACCACATTGTGTCCGAATGAATGTCCATCAAGAGCTTACACCAGCCCAATGTCTGATTTTTTTCAATATAGACTACCCTGTCCTTTATTGGCTGGGTGGACATTAACATTTGAACCATTAACTCCATGTATCTGCCATACGCTAAATAAATAAACGTTCACCAAAGGCTTCAGGAAAAGGTTGAGAATAGAGGGAGGAGAAAGACTGGACACCTCATCTCACCAACTCTGCCCCTTTCCCCTTGCCAAGTTTCACATAGCGTATCAACCGTTCCTTTTCCATTTTCTAGCAATATTTCTTGTACGATTTTTTTTTTTCCTGAGCGTTAAAGCAAGATTATAAGGCTCTTCCTAAGGCAGGAAAACTTTGATTTTCGTTCATAACAAACACGGTTTTCTCTGATTCTTTATATGTTCAATCTGCTCGTTTTTGAAATGAAATTTTTATGGAACATAAAAATCATGGAATTGCAGGCCCCGAGGCTGAGAAATTATCCATACCTTCAGCTGCCAATTTTTAAAAGGTTGCCTCTCCATAATAGTACCGTACAATTGCTCTTGCAAGAATGAAACGGTTCCTCTTTCAGGCATGGTTTTCACTGCGCGTATTTCTACATCGTAATATCCATATATAAGTTACATTTGGAAGGTAATTGAACAAAGGAGTCAAGCTATTCTCCAAAACACCTGAAAGCAGGAGAAGAAGCGACGGGTGGAAACTCATCAAGGAGAGAAGCAACTTAGAACTAAGGAGAAATTTCCTGATAGTGAGGACAATTAACCAGTGGAATAATTTGCCTCCAGAAGTTGTGAATGCTCCAACAAAGTTTTTAAGAAGAGATTGGACAACCATTTGTCTGAAATAATAGGTTATTCTGTTTGAGCAAGAGTTTGGACTAGAAGACCTCCAAAGTCCCTTCCAATTCTGTTATTCTGTTATTGTCATTCCATGTGTCCATATGATGGCTACAGACCACAAAGAAATGAGTCCATAAAAATGACCACCAGTGACTTAACGGTTTCCAAGTTTGAGACCTTCAGATCAGAAGGGTCTGACCCAGTGGTGAAATGTAAAATTTGTTACTACCGGTTCTGTGGGTGTGGCTTGGTGGTGGTGGTGGGGTAATGTGACTGGGTGGGCGTGGCCAACTTTTTTTTTTTTTTTTACTTTTAAAACCATTTTTTTCTACAACCTCTTCAGCCGAAGAGGTTGTAAAAAAAAATGCTTTTAAAAGCCTCTGACAATCAGGCAACTCAGCTGGGATCATCAGAGGCTTTTAAAAGCATTTTTTCTACAACCTCTTTGGTCAAAGAAGTTGTAGAAAAAATGCTTTTAAAAGCCTCTGATGATCCCAGCTGAGCCCTGCGATCATCAGAGGCTTTTTTTTTTTGCTTTTAAAAGCATTTTTTCAGCCAAAGAGGTTGTAGAAAAAAATGCTTTTAAAAGCCTCTGACAATCCCAGCTGAGTTGCCTGATCTACAAGAGGCTTTTTTTCTTTTAAAAATATTTTTTCTACAACCTCTTTGGCCGAAGAGGTTGTAAAAAAAATGCTTTTAAAAGCCTCTGACGATCCCAGCTGAGCACGTGATCATCAGAGGCTTTTTTTTTTATTTTTAAAAGCATTTTTTCAGCTGAAGAGGTTGTAGAAAAAATGCTTTTAAAAATTAAAAAAAAGCCTCTGATGATCACGCGGCTCAGCTGGGCATGGGGGGGGCAGGGATGTTTGCAACCAGATCTCCGAACCACCCGCTGCCATCGTTACCGGATTGGGCGATCTGGTCCGAACCAGGAGCATTTCACCCCTGGTCTGACCAGAAATGAACAAAGAGTTTTAAGTGTAAAATAAAGGGTACAATGTGCCTCTCTCTGAATTCTTCTTTAACGTTGTGTTTGCATTTCTCAGACTGATGTATAATAATACTGCAAAACTATAAAATGCCTCTTTTTCTCAGTGTCTGGAAAGAATTTGTGTTTCCCTAAGCATATTTTTTCATCGTCTTGCATTCAATGATTGGCAATGCAGGGCTCATGATGGAGCATTCCGAAATCTTCGCAAAAGAGCAGAATTAAAATATGTCACATTGAATGTCCAATCTGTTGCTTTCCAGGCAATTTTCATTTTAAGACAAGGCCCACGGGATCGGTTTGGAATAATTTCCAGATTGCATCGTACACGAGGAAGAGCTGAGGCTGAAAAGACATGGTTAATGAAACTGTCGGAGAAGGAAAACTGGAGATTCTTGGTAGAAAGGGGAAAAGATGCAGTGGCCGAGAAGGAATTTTGAAAAATAGACAAAGTTTGCACTCTCTAAAAGTACAAAAACGGGGGGTTTAGTCTGATCCCCATTAGCTCACCTCTCTCCAATATCAATCTTCTCCCTGGCGATGGTTAAGATTTGCTGCCTCTAATTCATGGCATAGTTTCTAGCCATAAAAACCAATAATCACCAATAACATCTATGGAGATTCTCAGTCCTCCAGCTCATGGTTGTCCCGAAAATGCTTTTTCAAAAGGCAACCGGACTTCCTTTATTTTTTCCTTGAAGACATTTCACTTCTCATCCCAGAAGCTTCCTTTAGTTCTGAGTTAAGGGTGGAAGACGGAAGGATTTATATTCCTTGCAGTCATCTGCTCGTTAGTGCTCTCTCTGAGAGTCATTGAGGCCACATGGAGGTTTATCTGTGCCCTCGGGGGGGTCACCTGAATAGTGCAAATGAGTGTGGAGCCTTCTTGGGATTGGACTGCGCTGTGCACTATTTAGGTGACCATAAGAGAGCTGTTAAGTGAATTTTGCCCTGTTTTACAACCTTTCTTCCACAGTTGTTAAGCAAATCACTGAAGTTATTAAGTTAGCAACATGGATGTTAAGCGAATCTGGCTTTTCCCGTCGACTTGGCTTGTCAGATGGTCGTAAAAAGGGATCACGTAACTCCGGAACGCTACAACCGTCATAAGTACATGTCAATGGCCAAGCCTTTGAAGGTTGATCACTTGACCTCAGGGATGCTACAACGGTCATCAGTGTGGAAAACGTCCCCTTTTATCAGTGCTGCCGTAACTTCAAAGAGTCACTAAACGAAACTGTTGTAAGTCAAGAACTACTGTACGGGACGTGCCAGTAAGAAATTCAGCACAGATACTAGGATTTTTTTTTTTAAAAAAAAGGCAACTAAGCCACAGTGGCCCATCTTACATTTGCAATCTTATAATCACAAGTCAATTGCAGATTGATTATTTCTCCCAAATTCCTGCTAACTTCGTTGCTTCTGGAGGAACGCAAAAAGCCGATTTTTTCCCCCCCCTCCTGCTCTGGATCCTCCCAGCTCCCTGAAAACTTGTTGCTCATGCTTCCCAATCTCCCCCCCCAAAAAATGTTCATATTTCTCCTGCCCCCCCCCCTCCACTTTGGAATTTACCCGAAATGAGGAAGCTACCCAAGGAGCAGGCAGGCTGCACAATGGAAGGAAGGCCAGGTCCTCGGCCAGCTGATAAGCCAGATAAGAACATGCATCTGGAGGGGGGGGTGAGTTGCTTGCAAAGGGGGGTGTTGAATGGGGAGGAACATGTTGAGGATTCCTTAGGGCAAAAGGAAAAAAAAGTTTTGGGATTTTTGGGGGTTTTTTTGTTTTTTTTTCAGGGGAGAAAACTTGGGGGAAATTGAAAACAGATTTTTGCATGGTGTCACTTTAATGTATGGAATAGAGATCAGATAATGAAAGCATCTAACGGAGCACATAAAAAGGAAAGGAAGGACAGAATTTGAAGCCACTGGGCCTATTTCCTTGCCTTCCTTTTGCTCTTCCTTTCCTTTTTCCTTCCCTTCCCTTCTCTTCCCTTCCCTTCTTTCCTTTCTTCCCTTCTTTCCTTCCCTTTCTTCCCTTCCTTCCTTCCCTTCCTTCCCTTCCTTTCCTTTCACTCTTCCTTTCCTTTTTCCTTCCCTTCCCTTCTCTTCCCTTCTTTCCTTTCTTCCCTTCCTTCCCTTCCCTTTCCATTCCTTTCCTTTTCTTCTTCCTTTCCTTCCCTTTCTTCCCTTCCCTTCCTTCCCTTTCCTTTTGCTCTTCCTTCTCTTCCCTTTATTTCCTTCCCTTCCCTTCTTTCCTTTCCTTTCTTCCCTTCCCTTTTTCTTTTCTTTCCTTTCCTGAAGAGTGTTTCATAACTAGTCATATTCTTTATATTCTAAAGAAATTTGTGAAAGACTATGCATGCACACAAATACACATACCCACATACAATAGTCATGATACGGGCAGTCTTTCAATTATGACCATTTTTCACACTTACGGCCATTGTTGCAACCCCTGGTCATGTGATCAAAATTCAGCCCCTTGGCCACTGGTTCCTATTTATGGCAGTTGCAGTGTCCCAGGGTCATGTGATCTGTTTGAGATCCGTGGATTTCATGGTCTGAGAAACATCATGCACCAAGGATGGGCAGCCCCTCCACCCTCGTGCCCTGTTGCAGCCCCTCAAGACCCAAGATTGCCCCACCAAACTCATCCCAAATGTGAGTTATGGAATTTCCTCCCATTCTTCCTTGAGTAGTCAAGGAACAGTCAATTGCTCCGGATAGTTTAAAGGAGATACATCTTAAATGGGAGGTCATCGTGAATCCCAGAAGTTGGTTTCCATCAAGAGAAACCTTCTGCAAGGCTAAAACCAGGCTTGAAAACATGGGCACATCCCTCCCTCCATCACCAAAGGACACCCAGGGCCACAAACAGACTGCCAAAGGTTGACACAAGTTAATAGAATAGAATAACAGAGTTGGAAGGGAACTTGGAGGTCTTCTAGTCCAACCTCATGCTTAGGCAGGAAACCCTACACTATTTCAGACAAATGGTTGTCCAATCTCTTCTTAAAAGCCTCCAATGTTGGAGCATTCACAACTTCTGGAGGCAAGTCATTCCACTAATTAATTGTTCTCACTGTTAGGAAATTTCTCCTGAGTTTTAGGTTGCTTCTCTCCTTGATGAGTTTCCACCCATTGCTTCTTGTCCTGCCCTCGGGTGCTTTGGAGAATAGATTGACCCCCTCTTCTTTGGGGCAGCCCCTGAGATATTGGAAGACTGCTATCATGTCTCCCCTAGTCCTTCTTTTCATCAAACTAGACATATCCAGTTACTGCAACTGTTCTTTGTATGTTTTAGCCTTCAGTCCCCTAATCATCTTTGTTGCTCTTCTCTGCACTCTTTCCAGAGTCTCCACATCTTTTTTTTTTTTTTAAATCAAAACTTTAATGGTGGACATTGTGGAAATGACACGGGAAACAAAGAGCTCTTCCGAAAAACCAGTTGGCTTGCAAGGATCTCATTAGTTAGGAGAGGCAAGGTTTCAACGGAAGCCTGTCTCTCTCCAAGCACGCTGCCCAAATTCTCCAAGATCAACAAGCTGAAAAGGATCCAGAATAGCAGGAGAGACCCTGTGGCTGAGAAGACCTCACCACAGCCTGCCCCGATGCTGGAGTCCGGTTTGAAGCACATCCGTGTGACCTTATCCACAAAGAACCTTGCAAACAGGCCCAGCAAGCAACTCACTGTCCCAGCCCCACCCCAAGATTTTGGCAAAGGGGATGCTCAAGAATGAAAAACAATGATAGCTGGCTATATCCTGCAGGAGTGGCGGAATGTCTTCTGTCCTTCCCTCGCCACTCAGAAACAATCTCCAAGCTCTCCGCCTGGTTTCCCACCTCCCACGGTCTCTCTTGGTGCTTCAACGGTTGTCCGTTTATCTTCGTTCTTCTCCGTTCCTGATGAAAATCTAGCAAATTTAAATCTAGCAAATCTAGCAGAAAATCTAGCAAATCCCTAGGAGGGAGGGAGGGGGGATTTAACCATTTAGATGAGGCAGTGGTGACATCCAAATATTTTTTACTACCGGTTCTGTGGCTGTGGCTTAGTAGGTGTAGTGTGGCTTGGTGGGCGTGGCAGGGGAAGGATGCTGCAAAATCTCTGTTAGGATATGGTTTGAGCCTAACAAGTTGTCCAGGCAATATATGTGTTCTGTGACTTTAATATGAATATGTTTTGTGTGACTTTAAAGTTTTACTGCTGATTCATTGTAATGCTGAGTCATGCTGTAATTAGATAATCACTAGTTGTAAACGTATTTAAGAAGGGTACTGTAACATATTCAGTTGATGATAAGCTACCATTGTGTGTGGAGTTTCTACCATTGTGCTATCATCGTTGGATGGATCTGCTACCATCGTGGTTTGTTACCAGAGTGAACTTGTTATTCTAACCAACTACTGTTTGTGTGGTAAGAAGATTTTTGTATCACTGGACTGATTTAACTGGCAAAGACTTGGATTGATTTAAAGACTATGAGATTGTTTTTTCACTATAAAGTAAACTTTTGATAAACCAGTTTGCACATCTCTTATTCATTGCTCTCAGCAACGTTTCTCTGTGCTCTACACTCTGCTGGTTGGTAACACAACAACAATACCCTTAACAATCTCCATTCCCACCCCACTCCAGGGGAAGGATACTGCAAAATCCCCATTCCCTTCCCACTCCTGGGGGAAGGATATTGCAAAATCTCCATTCCCACCCTACTCTGCGGCCAGCCAGAGGTGGCATTTGCTGGTTCTCTGAACTACTCAAAATTTTCCATACTGGTTCTCCAGAACCTGTCAGAACCTGCTGGATTTCCTGAGACCTGAGAACCAAGATGGCTGGAATAGAAGATGGAACCCTTTAGAAGATGGAGTGAAGATCCAGAAGGACCTGGGCCTTATCCAACAAAAGGCAATTTAGTGGTGAGAAGAATAAGGGTTTTCACTTAGGCAAGAAAAAAACCAAATGCACAGACATAGAAGGTAGTAGCTGCCTCAGCAGGAGTGCCTGTGCGAGGGGTCTGGGAATCATTTAAACGTGAGCCAGGCGAGTGCTGCAGCTGCCAGAAAGGCCAATGCAATCCCAGGCTGCATCAACAGAGGGACAACATCAAGATCACAAGAAGTATTAATCCTATTTTATGCTGCACTGCTGTATACATTGGGAATATTGTGTTCAGTTTTGGTCACCAAAATACAAAATATGATGCTCAGACTCTGGAAAGAGTGCAGAGAAGAGCAACCAAGAGGATTAGGGGACTGGAGGCTAAAATATATGAAAAACGGTTACTGGAACTGGGTATGTCTAGTTTAATGAAAAGAAGGACGAAGGGTGACATGATACCAGTCTTCCAATATCTCAGGGGCTGCCCCAAAGAAGAGGGAGTCAAACTATTCCCCAAAGCACCTGAAGACAGGACAAGAAACAAGGGATGGAAACTAACCAAGGAGAGGAGCAATTTGGAACTAAGGACAGTGAGAACAATTAACCAGTGGAACAACTTGCCACCAGAAGTTGTAGATGCTCCATCCCTGGAGGTTTTTCAGAAGAGACTGGGCAGCCATTCGTCTGGAATGGTGTAGGGTCTCCTACCTAAGCAGGGGAGGGTTGGACTAGAAGACCTCCAAGGTCCCTTCCAACTCTCTCATTCTGCATTCGGGATCGTTTCGTCTTTTAGGATGGGCACAGATGGTCTCAGCAGGGGAGGGGGGCTGGGAAGAGACGCCCCCTTGCAAGTCGCCGCCTGCGGGACAGCCTCGGAGACGGCCAGCGGCGGGGACCTAAGACCCTTCCCCTCCCCACGCTCCCTTCCTCCTTGGGGGTCGGGGCTGCGCGGCTGACTGGCCCCGCCAAGGAAAAGCGGGCGGGGGGGGGGGTCGACCCAGCTGCTGCGCAAAGAAGAGGAGGAAGAAGCGCCTGCCCGGCGTCCCCCTCCCTCCCTCCCCCCCTCCCTCCCCCCGGGGGTCTCCTGTGCCAAACGGAGGCTTAAGCGAACCCAGATGGCTGGCTGGGCTGGGCGGCCCCCCCGACGCTGCAGCAGCGGCATCAGCAGCGAGAGCAGCCGGGACTTCAGCTGACAGCCTCCCCCGCCCGCCCGTCCGCGCCGCTTGCGCGAAGCCCGGCTTGCAAGCCCGCCAGGCAGCAGCAGAGCAGCTGTTCCCGCAAAGGCGCCGCCAAAGCAGCCGCCGCCGCGTCCGGGGAGAAGCTCCAGCCCGGCCCTTAAGCAAGCAAGGCCAGCCCGGCCCGGCCCAGCCGGCGCCCGGCATGAAGAACTTGCAGCTGATGGAGGCGGAGACGCGCTGGAAGCGCTTCTGCCTCAAGGAGTTGCGCGGCATCCAGAAGCTGAAGCGCAGGAGCCGGCCGGGCTTGCGCGGCGGAGGAAGCGGCTTGAGGGGGCAGGCGGGGGTCCCGGAGCACGTGCGCAGGGCTTCCCCGCCACCCCGGGGCTTCCCCGAAGGCGGGCGAGGAGCCGGGGGGCTGCCGGGGGTCGAGGCGCCCTTCCCGGCGGCGCTGCGCTGCCAGGGGCCGCTCTTCCCCGAGGAGGAGGAGGAGGAGGCGGAGGAGGCGCCGTCGGCGGGGGTCCCGGAGAGCCCCCTGCCCGCCCTCCCTGCCCGGCTCTTGTATAACGGCAACGGCAACAGCGGCCCCGAGGGCTCCGCCTCGCCTCGCAAGCGGCCGAGCGATCCGGCCGGCAGCGGCGGCGGCGGCTCGGAGATCAAAGCGCTGCAGCAGACTCGGCGGCTGCTGGCCAACGCCCGCGAGCGGACCCGGGTGCACACCATCAGCGCCGCCTTCGAGGCGCTCCGCAAGCAGGTAAGGGGGGCCCGCCGCCCCCACCCCTTCCCCCCCCTCTCTCTCACACACACACACGGCCAGAGGGATCCAGAGAAGCGCGTCTCCATGGATCCAAAATAGACCGGACAATGCGATGGGATGGGGTCTCTTGTCTCGAGCAGGGGGCTGGACTAGAAGACCTCCCGGGGACCCTTCCAACCTGATTATTCTGTATAGCAATAGCACTTTGACTTTGGGCTCTGCAGCCCTCTCCAAGGGGTAGTACAGAGCCCCCAACAATCTGGGTCCTCAATCTGGGTCTAAGGCTCCTGCCTTGAGCAAAGGGGTTGGACTAGAAGACCTCTGAGGTTCCCTTTCAGCTCTGTCAGTCTGTCTAAGGCTCCTGCCTTGAGCAAAGGGGTTGGGCTAGAAGACCTCTGAGGTTCCCTTTCGGCTCTGTCAGTCTGTCTAAGGCTCCTGCCTTGAGCAAAGGGGTTGGGCTAGAAGACCTCTGAGGTTCCCTCCCGGCTCTGTCAGTCTGTCTAAGGCTCCTGCCTTGAGCAAAGGGGTTGGGCTAGAAGACCTCTGAGGTTCCCTTTCGGCTCTGTCAGTCTGTCTAAGGCTCCTGCCTTGAGCAAAGGGGTTGGGCTAGAAGACCTCTGAGGTTCCCTTTCGGCTCTGTCAGTCTGTCTAAGGCTCCTGCCTTGAGCAAAGGGGTTGGGCTAGAAGACCTCTGAGGTTCCCTTTCGGCTCTGTCAGTCTGTCTAAGGCTCCTGCCTTGAGCAAAGGGGTTGGGCTAGAAGACCTCTGAGGTTCCCTCCCAGCTCTGTCAGTCTGTCTAAGGCTCCTGCCTTGAGCAAAGGGGTTGGGCTAGAAGACCTCTGAGGTTCCCTTTCGGCTCTGTCAGTCTGTCTAAGGCTCCTGCCTTGAGCAAAGGGTTGGACTAGAAGACCTCCCAGTTCCCCTTCTAAATCAATTACAGGTAGTCCTCGATTTAAAGACCACAATCGAGCCCAAAATTTATGCTGCTACATGAGGCATCGGTTCCTGCAATCGTCATAAATGGGAATCATTTGCCAAGTTACAAGGGGCACTGAAAAAATGGACTTAAGGGTCATTTCTCACACTTACGACCGTTGCAGCATCCCCAATGTTGTGTGATCAAAATTCAAGACTTTTGACAACTGACTCATATTTATGACATTTGCAGGGTCCGGGTGTGTATGTCACGTGAACCCCCCCCCTTTGGAAACCTTCTGACAAGCAAAGTCAAAGCCAGGTTCACTTAACATCCACTTTACTATCTTAATAACTGCAGTGCCCAGAAAAGTCGCAAAACGGAGCAAAACACAAAATTCCTCACTTAGCAACAGAAATTCTGGGCTCAGTTGTGGTCATAAGCCAAGGACTACCTGTATTATAGATATATATTAATAGCTAGGCCCTTTATCCATTTAAGCGCAGCATTTATTAATAGAATTATTATTAATTTAAAAGCCACCTGCGATGTCCAGAACTGGCATTTGGTTGTTCCTTTGTTTATCAGGCAGGGCCAGTTCTAAGCTGAATTAAAACATACCCCTACAGATAATCCTCCACTTATGACCCAAACTGAGCCCAAAATTTACATTGCTAAGTGAGTCATTTGTCAGGAGCGGCTTTTTTTGCAATATTTTACGACTTCCCCCACCATATTTGTTAAGTGAATGGCAGCAGTTGTCAAATTAGTCACCTGGTCGCTAAGCGGATCTGGCTTCCCCGTTGACTTTGCTTGCCAGAAGGTCACCAAAAAGGGATCACATGATCCCAAGACCCTGCAACAGTCATAAATATGAACCCGTTTGCCAAGCATCTGAATGTAAAGCATAACTGGGAAAAATGGGCAAAAGTCAACTTTTGTCAGTGCTGTTGGTTGTAAGTTCGGACGGTCGCTAAATGAATTGTTGGGAGATGAGGACTTCCTATATGCCACAGAGAGAAGATTGGGCCCCTTTAGAAGCTGATGAAACAATGCTAATTGCTTGGACACCATGTGTGATTTGGGGTGACCTGTCTAGTGCCTCCCACCCACCCCAACTCTTCCCCAAGAAGCAGGGGTGAAATGCTCCCGGTTCGGACCGGATCATCCGATCCGGTAGCGATGATGGCGGGTGGTTCAGAGAACCGGTAGCAAAAATCCCTGCGCCCTCGCATTGCCCAGCTGAGCCACGCAATCATCAGAGGCTTTTTTTTTTTCTTTTACTTTTAAAAGCATTTTTTCTACAACCTCTTCGGATGAAAAAAATGCTTTTAAAAGTAAAAAAAAAAAAAAGCCTCTGCCGATCCGGCAACTCAGCTGGGATCGTCAGAGGCTTTTCAAAGCGTTTTTTCCTGCAACCTCTTGGCCAAAGAGGTGGTAAAAAAAATGCTTTGAAAAGTCTCTGACGATCCCAGCTGAGTTGCCTGATCGGCAGAGAGGCTTTTCAAAGCATTAGAAAAAATGCTTTGAAAAGTTTTTTTTTTTTTAAAGTTGGCCATGCCCACCCAGTCACATTACCCCCCCCCAACCAAGCCACCCCCACAGAACCGGTAGTAACAAATTTTACATTTCACCCCTGCCAAGAAATCAACTTGGATGAATCACAGCCGTTATCCGAAAATTATCTGAAAAGTTCGCACGGATCTCTTTCTAGGGTGTAAATTATACCTTCCTGTTAATCAAGCACGCTTTCCTGTCGGCTATCCGGCTTTGCGCTCTGGAAATATTTTTCCAAAGTTTCTCCCTGCGTGCGTGAGAAGCAAAAGCTACAAAGTCAAATCATTTGTCCAAAAAGAAAAAAGAAAATTGATCACTGTCCCACGTGTCCATCCCTGTTTCTATCTTGCGTAAACATGGAAAAGAACAACGATCCAGCCAAGATTAGACTCCACTCTGGGAGATCCCGGGATCATCCCAGTTACATCCGTCTCCCAGTTAAAGAGCAACTGGAAGTTGGGCTTTTAATCCAAACTCCATGAGGCCAGGATTGCTGTGAAGAGTGTCGGTCGGGTCAAGCATGAATCTTAAACCTTGCAAATAATTCCAAGAATTATAATTGAGACTCTCCCATCGGACAGGAATTTGGGGCCTCTGAAAAGTGCCAGGCTGAATGGAGAAGAAATAATAACAAGAGCAAGAATACAGGTGGTCCTCGAGTTACGACCGCAATCGAACCCAAAGTCCCTGTTGGCAAGTGAAACATTTGTTAAGTGAACTTTGTCCCGTTTTACAACCGCTATTCAGTGGATCACAACAGTAACATTGTGTTGTTAAGTGAATCTGGCTTCCTCATGGATTTTGCTTGTCAGAAGGTCACAAAACGGGATCGTGTGACTCCAGGAGACCGCAACCATCATAAGTGTGAAAAACAGTCATAAGCCACTTTTCTCAGGGCCGTTGTAACTTTGAACGGTCACTAAACAAACCGTCGTAAGTCGAGGACTTCCTGTATTGCACCTAAGCAGCATTCGCATGATGTACCAAGCCACCATATTTTAATGACCATCAAGCCAAGGCCATTAACGAGAACCTAGAAAATTGGAATGACTGTGTTAGGGTTATCGTGATATGTTTAACCGTGAATTGGGATAAATCAGTTCCTAGGGTAAGACACTGTTCTCATGGTAACGTGGTTATTCTGAGTATTGAGGAGTTTGCAATTTGGGGCTATTGAATTCCGAACAACTTGAGATTTTGAGATGGCGGGACACATTTGGAAGAGAAGGTCATCTCAGCCGGCTTTCCTCGTGGGTTGCAATTCCAGCATCTTCAGGAAGCAAGGCCCTGGGTGAACTTCTAGAAGTTCAGATTGATGCAACTCATTGAGAAGGGCTGGTATAAGCCACACTTGCAGCTTCTTCTAGAAATAGTAAGATATAAATAGAAACAATTAAACTTAGCAACATCCTTGTGGCACCAGTTGACCTTATTCAACCATTAGATGGAGACTAGGAAGAAATGCTATACAAAACCTAACTAGGGATACAAGTCAATTCAGAATTTACTGAGGTTCAGGATCCCCATCTACCCTCCCCCTTTTTTTGGCGTTTTGGGGGGGAACTAGTTAGTGTTATGAGCTCACTATCACACCAGTGTTCCACGCACCTTTTCAGTTCAGTTGTTCTGTGAAGCTCTCCAAGGGTTCATGTGATCACTGGAGGTCTCTGGAGATTCTCAGTCCTCCAGGTCACGGTTGTCCCAAAGAGGCTTTTTCAAGAGGCAACTGGACTTTCTTGATTTTCCTTTTCTTTGAAGACATTTTGCCTCTCATCTGAGAAGCTTCTTCGGTTCTGAGTGAAGAAGCTTCTTGGAGAAGTGAAACGTCTTCAAAGACAAAAACAAAGGAAGTTCAGTTGCCTCTTGAAAAAGCACCTCTGGGGAATCATGGTTGGTGATTGATTGTTTGTTAGTTTGCTTGGCTGGCTGGCTGGCTGGTTGGTTGGCTGGTTGGTTGGTTGGTTGGTTGGTTGGTTGGTTGGTTGGTTGGCTGGTTGGTTGGTTGGCTGGCTGGCTATTTGGTTGGGTGGTTGGCTGGCTGGCTATTTGGTTGGTTGGTTGGTTGGTTGGTTGGTTGGTTGGTTGGTTGGCTGGCTGGCTATTTGGTTGGTTAGTTGGTTGGTTGGTTGGTTGGCTATTTGGTTGGTTGGTTGGTTGGTTGGTTGGTTGGTTGGCTGGCTATTTGGTTGGTTGGTTGGTTGGTTGGTTGGTTGGTTGGTTGGTTGGCTGGCTATTTGGTTAGTTGGTTGGTTGGTTGGTTGGCTGGCTATTTGGTTGGTTGGTTGGTTGGCTGGCTGGCTATTTGGTTGTTTGGTTAGTTGGTTGTTTGGTTGGTTGGTTGGCTGACTAGTTGGCTGGCTGGCTGGTTGGTTGGCAAATCCTAGTTGACCCAGTTGATAAATTTATTCCATAATGATCTGGATTAATGTGGGCCCCTAACAAATCTAATGCAGGTAGCCTTTGACTTACCACCACAATTTAGGCCAAAATCTCTGTTGCTAAGCAAGACGGTGGTTGAGTGAATTTTGTCCAATCACTTCCCCATTGACTTTGCTTGCCGGAAGGTCGCAATAGGGGATCATGTGACCCCTCTATTCCATCCCATCCCATCCCATTCCATATTTTCTATTCTATTCTATTCTATTCTATTCTATTCTATTCTATTCTATTCTATTCTATTCTATTCTATATATCAGTGGTCCCCAACCCCCGGTCCGCGGACCGGTGCCGGGCCGTGGAGTACCTGGCACCGGGCCGCGCAGCGGCCGGGGGACAGGAACGCTGCAGCGCAAAGGCTCCTGGGCCGTGCGCAATGGGCCTGCGCAAAAGCTCCTGGGCCGTGGCCCCACCCCTGCGCGCGCTCAGCGGGCCGCGGCGGTAAAAAGGTTGGGGACCACTGCTATATATAATATAATTTGGTATCTTATCAAGGTGCGAAGCCTCCTATCAATAACTTTGCAGAATGCAATATAACCATATAACAAAATACAGAAGGGACTTTCTTTCTGAAAATGGATAAAATTTTGGTAAACCTGAGTTAGGTTTTGTCAAATCTCAATCCGTGATTTGATTTCAGTAGATTTCACTAGATTTAGGAAGATTTCACGTCTTTCCTCGTATTTCTTGTACACTTGTTTGTATATTTATTTTTCAATATTATCAGCCTGGCTAGAAGAGGACCTCAAAGTCTTCCAAAGCTTTTGTTGAGAAAGTTTCCTTTTCCAAAATAATCCCAGGATGTTCCTTGTTCTCAGAATGAAATGAATTTAATGTACATAATACAGACGAAATTCCTGCGCTATGCATGTCTTCCTTTAAGCGGTTAGTAGAAATAGCAATATTGAGAAGCCTCTGCAAAAGAAGCCGGATTATTACAATCTAAGTAATAATTTGGGTTTGTTTTTCTCTCTTTCATCGCGTGTGCAAAAAAAAAAAAAGGAAGAATGTTGATCCAAGTGATGGGATGCCAAATTTGGGATTTATTTTATTAGCTTCTGCAATATTGTGTGATTGTTTCAGAGCCAGTTGGTCGAGTTGGTTTAAGTGCTGGACTAAGCCAGGAAATCTGACATCTAACTCTGCCTCAGGCGAGTCAGCCAGTTCATTAAGAGAATAACAGAGTTGGAAGGGATCTTGGAGGTCTTCTAGTCCAACCCCCTGCTCAGGCAGGAAACCCTATACTGATTTCAGACAAATGGCTGTCCAATCCCTTCTTAAAAACCTCCAGTGTTGGAGCATTCACAACTTCTGCAGGCAAGTTGTTCCACTGATTAATTGTCCTCACTGTCAGGAATTTTCTTCTTAGTTCTAAGTTGCTTCTCTCCTGGATTAGTTTCCATCCATTTATTATTGTCCCATCTCCAGATGCTTTGGAGAATACGTTGACCCCCTTTTTTTTCTGGCAGCCCCTCAAAAATTGGAAGACTGCTCTCATGTCACCCCTAGTCCTTCTTTTCACATTTCCTGACAGTTAGGACAATTAATCAGTGGAACAACTTGCCTCCAGAACTTGTGAATGCTCCAACACTGGAAGTTTTTAAGAAGAGATTGGACAATCATTTCTCTCAAATGGTATAAGATTTCCTGCCTGAACAGGGGGTTGGACTAGAAGACCTCCAAGGTCCCTTCCTGCTCTTCTCTTCTCTTCTCTTCTCTTCTCTTCTCTTCTCTTCTCTTCTATTTCTATTTCTATTTCTATTTCTATTTCTATTCTATTCTACTAGACTAGACCTACCCAATTCCTGCCACTATTTGTTTATTTATTATTTATTTATTAATGAGATTTATATGCCGCCCTATCTCCAGCCGGACTCAGGGCGGCTCACAACAGTAAAAAAACATCTAATGAAAAAGTTAAAAAGAAATTAAATCCAATATTCTTCGTATGTTTTAGCCTCCAGGCCTTTAATCATCTTTGTTGCTCTTTTCTGCACTCTTTCCAGAGTTTCTACATCTTTTTTTTTATAATATGGTGACCAAAACTGGGGGGGGGAAAGTGACTTCAGGCCAGTCCTTCTCTCTCTCTCAGCCAAATCTCGTCCCATTTCAGGCAGGATGCCAGTCGGGTGACTTTGGGCCAATCCTTTCGCTCAGCCCCAGGAAAACGGGAAAGCCAAACCACTTCTTAAGGCCCCATGTGGTTGCCAGGAATAAAATATGATCAAAAGAAAAACGCATGTGTGCATGGATATTTTCTTTCTCAGATGATTTGCGTATTACAGTTGCACATCCGTCAACTAATTAAAAATAAATAAAAGTAATGAGTTAGATGGTAGGATCTGGTTAACCCTATCTAAGCGACGAAGCTAAGTAGGGTCGGACCCGGTTAGTTTTTGGATGGGAATCCATCACAAATCTCAAGTTTTGTAAGTTATTCCAGGTGACCAAAGAAAAATCACAGAAAGAAACAAAAACGGGAAACCACTTCTGCATTTTCAGGAAGAAAATTACATGAACCCTATCCATGAAGTCACCAAAAGTTGAGTTTAACTCCCCCCCCCAAAAAATGGCTTTGTGGGACAAAACTGGATCTAACATGGCCCGGCCAGTTTCTCCATGCTTTTAATTACTGCCATGGAGAACTTGGAAAATAGATTGAAATCATGCCTGCCGTGATTTTTCCATAGCAAATGGAGAGAATTGGACAATAGCCACGAATCCCCACTGTTTGAATTATGACCCATCCATTCCGAATTATTGATTGGGGATTGAGGTTACTCAAAACAATGAGGGATTTTCATTTCGACGATGGGTTTTTGAAACTTTCATTGCCTGCCAGTTCCCGGTGGATCTTTAGAATATTATAACTCCTAGTAGAAAGGATAAAATAGATTCCATAGAATCATCCCTCTATCCTCTTTCTATAAACTAGACCAGTGTTTCTCAACCTTGGAAGCTTGAAGATGGGTGGACTTCAACTCCCAGAATCCCCCAGCCAGCAGCGCTGGCTGGGGGATTCTGGGAGTTGAAGTCCACCCATCTTCAAGCTTCCAAGGTTGAGAAACACTGAACTAGACTCTTAAAAATTAATCTCCTTATCTGGGAATAATGAGTAGTGGAGTCCAGTGCGTCTCAGAGTCATCTACATTATAAAGCCATTACAGATAGTCTTTGCCTTACAAATATTCGTGTTATGATGTTCAAAGTTACAACGGCACTAAAAAAATGTGACTTACGACCGCTTTTCACACTTACGACCATTCCAGCATGGTCAAGCGATCAAAATTTAGCGTCTTGGCAACTGACATGTACTTATGACAGTTGCAGTGTCCTGGGGTCACACAATCCCCGTTTGTGACCTCCTGACAAGCCATGAGGGAAGCCAGGTTCGCTTAACGACCCTGTTACTAACTTAACAACTGCAGTGTGATTCACTTAATGACGGTGGAAGGAAAGGTTGTACAAATGGGGCAAAACTCACTCCACAACTGTCTCGTTTGGGAGTGGAAATGTCGGGCACCATCGTAGTGCTTTACCTGTGCAAAGGAAGGCTTGTTTGAAGCATCTTGTAAGATACCTGGGTCATCATTTCCTTGCCTTTTAAATTCTATCGATATCGTCTGAACCAGTCCTCCCCAGAATGGGCCATGAAAATATTAGTATGCTGGAGAGCGAAAGAGATGCAGACAGGAGTTTTGAGGATGTAAAAAAAGATGCTGAGACTCTAGAAAGAGTGAAGAGAAGAGCAAAAAAGATGATTAAGGGACTGGAGGCTGAAACATACGATGAACGGTTGCAGGAACTGGGCATGGCTAGATTGATGAAAAGGAGGACTAGGGGTGACACGATAGCAGTGTTCCAATATTTGAGGGGTACCACAGAAAGGAGGGGGTCAATCCAGGGGTGAAATCCAGCAGGTTCTGACAGGTTCTGAAGAACCGGTAGCGGAAATTTTGAGCATTTCAGAGAACCGGCAAATACCACCTCTGGCTGGCCCCAGAGTGGGGTGGGAATGGAGATTTTGCAATGTCCTTCCCCCAGGAGTGGGAAGGGAATGGGGATTTTGCAATATCCTTCCCCTGCCACGCCCACCAGGCCATTCCACGCCCACCAAGCCACACCCACAGAACCGGTAGTAAAAAAAATTGGATTTCACCACTGGGTCAAGCTATTCTCCAAAGTCCCCGAAGACAGGACAAGAAGCAATGGGTGGAAACTCATCAAAGAGAGAAGCAACTTAGAACTAAGGAGGAATTTCCTGACAGAACAATTAATCAGCGGAACAGCTTGCCACCAGAAGTTGTGAATGCTCCAACACTGGAAATTTTTAAGAAGAGGTTGGATAACCCTTTGTCTGAAGTGGTGTAGGGTTTCCTGCCTGAGCAGGGGGTTGGACTAGTAGACCTCCAAGGTCCCTTCCATCTCTTGTCTTGTCTTGTCTTGTCTTGTCTTGTCTTGTCTTGTCTTGTCTCGTCTCGTCTCGTCTCCTCTCCTCTCCTCTCCTCTCCTCTCCTCTCCTCTCCTCTCCTCTCCTCTCCTCTCCTCTTCTCTTCTCTTCTCTTCTCTTCCCTTCCATTCCCTTCCCTTCCCTTCCCTTCCCTTCCCTTCCCTTCCCTTCCATTCCCTTCCCTTCCCTTCCCTTCCCTTCTCTTCTCTTCCCTTCCCTTCCCTTCCCCTTCCCTTCCATTCCCTTCCCTTCTCTTCTCTTCCCTTCCCTTCCCTTCCCTTCCATTCCATTCCATTCCATTATTGGTTATATATTCCTGCTGAACAAAATAAGAAAGGAAAAAAAATCCACTAGGGCCGGAGCTTGACTGGAATGAATGGCATGGTGGGAGCCCACCGGAGACCTTCAGTTGAGCGCCTGTTTTAATCCGTGCAGTTGGAATCTCGGCTTTGCTTGGCTTAGCTCTCCTCAACAAAATGCGAAATGCGGCAGGTGGGCTCCAAACCAGTTCAAAGGACAAGAGATCAAGTGATGCTTTTGCTGAACCGACAGGTGGTCCGTTACTTCAGCTTTCAGGGTTGATCCTCCACTTCTGAGGAAAGGGCTCAGCAGCAGATGGTATTTCAGAAGTTCCACCTGTCTCGGTAGGAGCATTCAAATCTCAAGAGGAGCCCTTCGGGAGACGTTTCCTAGTTAGAAGCTCATCTTCCTCAAATAGAAGAGGCCTTCTCCACCCTGTATTGCTCCTGGCGAGGGCATCTACTGTCTTGGAGGCTTTATTTGTCTGCTACCTTCTCCATAGCTTCTCCATACCTTCTCCATAGCTTCTCCATACCTTCTCCATAGCTTCTCCATACCTTCTCCATAGCTTCTCCATACCTTCTCCATAACTTCTCCATACCTTCTCCATAGCTTCTCCATACCTTCTCCATAGCTTCTCCATACCTTCTCCATAGCTTCTCCATACCTTCTCCATAGCTTCTCCATACCTTCTCCATAGCTTCTCCATAACATGTCTTCTCTTTTAATAAGGTTTGAATGACCAACAGAAGTCTCCAAAAGCCTCCAAAAGACAAAGCAGAAAATCCAGGTGCCTCTTGAAAAAGCACCTGTGGGACAAAGCAATAGAAGAGATTATTTGAAGCTCAGGGTTGAACTGTGGAGCCCTTGAAGCTCTCTGAGCTCGGTTGTTTTCTTGGAGACGTTTCACTGTCTTTCACAGTTCTTGAGCACTGAAGATGTTACCTAGTTGGGTAATGAAACGAGCTGGGAAAACAACCCAGCTCAGAGACTAGTCAGGAACTCCACAAGCTTTGAATTGCTCATCGGTTTTAGCATTAATTTGATTTAATTTTTGTTTTTAATGTTGCGTTAGCCATCTTGAGTAGCTCCGCGAGAGAAAAGCGGGACCCAAATTGAATCAATCAATCAGTTACACCAAGTGACGACTTCTGTCAAGTTTCTAGCTAAAGATTTTCTGCCTATAAATGATCGAGAAGTATCAAGAGCACTTCTGTGACTCTAATGGTATCTTAGTCTCCTTCCCAGACAATGAAGATTTCCAAGATGTCCATCATCCTATCGGAATAGCTGCTTTATGACTTTGTCTCAGGCTAAATAATAAAGTGGATGTAAACTCTCATGTAGCCGAATCGAGCAATTCTTCCCCTACCCTAATTTAGCAAGAATTGACTCATAGCTAAGCCTATTAAGCAACCATGCTAGGAATTTTAAGTCTACCTCTGCACGTAGAGGTCAGAATACAATGAATAGGATTGTAATACAAATTTAACTCCATTCACAAATGTTTTTTAGTTTAGTTTAGTTTATTGTCATTGCACCTCGTACAATGAAATTAAATGCCGTCTTCAGTGTATATTATAACTATAAAAATAAAAACATACATCCTTTACATTCTATATAATTGAAATTGAAAACCTGATAATTGCACTATACCGTAGAATTTAATATGGTTTTACCCTGGGATAGAAGCTGTTTTTCAGTCTATTTGTCCTTGTTTTTATTGTCCTGTACCGCCTGCCAGATGGTAATAGTTCAAAAAAAAAAAGGGTGTGTGCCCAGGATGAGATGGATCTTTAAGAATGTTTTGAACTTTCTTAGAATGGAATGGAATAACAGAGTTGGAAGGGACCTTGGAGGTCTTCTAGTCCAACCCCCTGCTTAGGCAGGAAACCCTACACCACTTCAGACAAATGGTTATCCAACATCTTCTTAAAAACTTCCAGTGTTGGAGCATTCACAACTTCTGCAGGCAAGTTGTTCCACTTATTAATTGTTCTAATTGTCAGGAAATTTCTCCTTAGTTCTAAGTTGCTTCTCTCCTTGATTAGTTTCCACCCATTGCTTTTTGTTCTACCCTCAGGTGCTTTGAAGAATAGTTTGACTCCCTCTTCTTTGTGGCAGCCCCTGAGATATTGGCACACTGCTATCATGTCTCCCTTAGTCCTTCACTTCATTAAGGCAGCGGGAGCTATCAAGCTCTTCCAAAGAGGGGAGGGGGCAACCCATGATGCTCTGGGCAATGGCGTTGACCCTCTGGAACGCTGTCCTGTCTGCCGCTGTGCAATGGGCAAACCAGACACAGGTGCAGTAAGTTAAAATACTCTCTATGGGGCAATGGTAGAAGGCCACTAGCAGTTTTTCATTCAGTTGTTGTTTCCTGAGAAGTCTCAGGTAGTATAATCTCTGCTGGGCCCTTTTGACCAGGACTGCAATGTGAGGGCCTCAGGTCAGGTCCTCTTTTAGGATAACACCCAGAAACTTAAAACTGGCCACTTGCTCCACTCGGTCTCCATTGATAAGCAAGGGCTGGATGTCTGATCTATTCCTTCTGTAGTCCACTATAAGCTCCTTGGTCTTATTTGTGTTAAGGACCAAGTTATTGTCTCTTTTTTATATCTGCAGAAAGAAGGATGGGCTACCATGCAGTCCCATACCTTCTCAACCCAACGCTAGGATCCTAGTTTTCGTCTGAAAAGAGCAAGTCGTAGAATCGTAAAGGAGATAATTTAATCATCCTGTTCATTCCTTGCTTAGAGAAGGAAACCATTGAAGCATCTCAACCTCTGGTTGACCATATCACGAGCACCTGAGGGCAGGAGAAGAAGCAATGGGTGGAAGAGAGAGACCTGTGGAGATTCTTAGTCATCCAGGTCACGGTTGTCCCAAAGGTGCTTTTTTCAAGGCAACTGGACTTTGTTTTTCCTTGAAGATGTTTTGCTTCTCATCCAAGAAGCTTCTTCATTTCTTCTTCTTCTTCAGAACTGAAGAAGCTACTTGGATGAGAAGCAAAACATTTTCAAAGGAGGTGTCCATAGAGCATCATCCAGGTCATGGTTGTCCCAAAGGTACTTTTTCAAGAGGCAACTGGACTTCCTTTGTCTTTCCTTCAAGATGTTCCGCTTGTCATCCAAGAAGCTTCTTCGGTTCTTCAGCAGTTCCAAAATGGTTCCTCACCCATTTGCACTATCCATGTGACCCCTGAGGGCACATTTGAACCTCCAGTGACTCTCAGAAAGAGCGCTAATGACCAGATAACTGCAAGGAATATAAATCCTTCCATTCCCCCACCATTCGGTCAGAACTGAAGAAGCTTCTTAGATGGAGAAGTGAAACATCTTCAAGGAATAACAATGAAAGTCCAGGTGCCCCTTGAGGAGAAAATAAAGCAGCACTTTGGGACATTAAAGAGAGATCCAAACTAGAACTAAGGAGAAGTTTCCTGACATTAAATGAACAGTTGTACATTGAAGACTAGGGATCTGGACAACCTTCCATGGATCTCAAAGCTTTGGAAGATATGGGCTTTCAAACAGATGAGTCCCAACACAGACAGGATCATTGCTGGTGGAGTAATATTTCCAAGTTAAGCTTTGCTCCTGAATATGAGGACTTACCACAAGCCTGATTAGTTCTGAGTTCTGAAATATCTACCAGATACTATCACCTGCTGAGGTCAAAGCATGCAGCTCTGGTCACCACAACACAAAACAGTTGCTGAGACCTTAGAAAGTGTGCAGAGAAGAGCAACAAAGATGATAAAGAGTCTAGAGGATGTATCGTACGATGAATGGTTGAGGGAGGGAGGTTACGTCTAATCTAATGAAGAGAAGGACTAAGCATGATATGATAGCTGTTTTCCAGGACTTAAAAACACAAAACAGAATAACAGAGTTGGAAGGAACCTTGGAGGTCTTCTAGTCCAAATCCCTGCCCAGACAGGAAACCCTACCCCACTTCAGACAAATGGTTATCCAACATCTTCTTGAAAACTTCTACTTTTGGAGCATTCACAACTTCTGAAGGCAAGTTGTTCCACTGTTTAATTGTTCCAACTGTCAGGAAATTTCTCCTTAGTTCTAAGTTGCTTCTCTCCTTGATGAGTTTCCACCCATTGCTTCTTGTCCTGCCCTCAGGTGCTTTGGAGAATAGCTTGACCCCCTCTTCTTTGGGGCAACCCCTGAGATATTGGGAGACTGCTATCATGTCTCCCCATGTCCTTCTTTTCATTAAACTAGCCATGCCCAGTTCCTGCGACCAGGGTCAGCTTATTCTCCAAAGAACCAGAGAGCAGAATAAGAAGTAAACAGATGGAAACTTATCAAGAAGACATTCCACCCTAAAAATTTCCTGACAGTAAGAACAGTTAATCATTAATTAATGCCTTGCCTCCTTGAATTATGGCTGCTCCGTCACTGGAGGCTTTCAAGAATAAACCAGGCAACCATTTGTTCAGGATGATATATAAAGGCTCCTGTCTTGAGTAGGGGGCTGGACTAGAAGATCTCTGAGATCCCTTCCAGTCCTAGGAGTCTATATTCTAAACTGCTTTTCTACCCCTCTGAATTGGGTTGTTTCAAGGCCCTGACCTTGACGTGAACTATTTCTGAGCGTTAAAAAATTGGAACCGTCCATTTTGAAGTTGGGCCATTTCCTGCACATTCGGAATTTCCTTTGAAACGTTCTGGAAATTTCTTAACGACCTGCGTTCTGAATTCCGCCTGGAAGTGGATTAGCAGCCAGCAGAGTCATTATTTTAAGAAAATGAAAAATTCCTAAAGTCTGCAGGATGACTCCCTTCGGCTCTGCATCCCTGAGACTTACTAGATGTTTGGCACCTAAAAGTGCCCCATTTAAAGCATGCTGGGACTTAAGTATGATTGCTATGATCAAAGTCGATATCACGGCAAAAGGGGCACAGTTGACAGATTAGCTTAAGACTGGGGAAGCATCCCTGGCCGTGTTGAAACCTGGATATTCGGAACTGAATCTAAGGAGGTGCTGGAATTGCAAACCTCATTTAAAATATATATATCTAATTTTACCCAATGCAAGTTGCATTCTTGTTTCTGGATTATTCAAGTTTCTCCTTTGGTTTATTAGTAATTAGTGGAAGAGAATCTGTTGGGTCTTGTTGAGGCACCAGGCCAGAAAGTAGGAGACCGGGAGTTCTAGTCCCGCCTTAGCCATGAACTCCGTCTGGGGGACTTTGGGCTAATCACCAGGAGACTGGGAGTTCTAGTCCCGCCTTAGCCATGAACTCCAGCTGGGGGACTTTGGGCCAATCACCAGGAGACTGGGAGTTCTAGTCCCGCCTTAGCCATGAACTCCAGCTGGGGGACTTTGGGCCAATCACCAGGAGACCGGGAGTTCTAGTCCCGCCTTAGCCACGAAAGCCATCTGGGTGACTTTGGGCCAATCACCAGGAGACCGGGAGTTCTAGTCCCGCCTTAGCCACGAAAGCCATCTGGGGGACTTTGGGCTAATCACCAGGAGACCGGGAGTTCTAGTCCCGCCTTAGCCATGAACTCCATCTGGGGGACTTTGGGCCAATCACCAGGAGACCGGGAGTTCTAGTCCCGCCTTAGCCATGAACTCCATCTGGGGGACTTTGGGCCAATCACCAGGAGACTGGGAGTTCTAGTCCCGCCTTAGCCATGAACTCCATCTGGGGGACTTTGGGCCAATCACCAGGAGACCGGGAGTTCTAGTCCCGCTTTAGCCACGAACTCCATCTGGGGGACTTTGGGCCAATCACTCTCACTCAGCCCACCTTGGAATGGCAGAGCGTGTCCTGCTCGAGTAGGGGGGGGTCAGACTAGAAGACCTCCAAGGTCCCTTCCAACTCTGTCATTCTGTGTTCTCTGACATTTGGGTCCCGGGAACCGCAAGGCTTCTGTTTCTCCGTCCAAAGGTGGCTCTGACGATGTGACCTCATGTGTCCTGCTGTCCTTTGCAGGTCCCCTGCTATTCCTACGGGCAGAAGCTATCCAAGCTGGCCATCCTCAGGATCGCCTGTAACTATATCCTCTCCTTGGCTAGACTGGCCGACCTGGATTACAGCGCGGACCACAGTAACCTGAGCTTCTCGGAATGCGTGGAGCAATGCACCCGGACCCTGCAGGCCGAAGGCAGGTCTAAAAAAAGGAAGGTAGGTTTCGGGTCGGAGGAGAAAAGAGCCAGCTGGAAAGGAGGGGGGGCTCTGCGCGGCTGCCGTTGGCTGGTTTTATCAGTCTCTTATCTTTAAGGTTGGGGTTTTTTTTTCCCAGCCTGTGATTTATATTGTTCTAGTCAAGCACTGCTTCTTTCCCCTTTTTTCTTCTGTTTTAAACACATTCTTTTAGGTTTGAATAACCTTGATGGAGTTATGCAAGGTTTAAGAATGTAAAACAGAGCAAGAGATGCAGAAATTCAGCTGTGTGCTTGGGGTTTTTCTTTCTTTCTTTCTTTCTCTCTCTCTCTCTTCCTTCCTACCTCCTCCTCTCTCTCCTTCCCCTCCTTTCTCTTCCCTTCTCCCTTCCTCCCCTTCCTTCTTTCTTTTTTCAATCTTCCTTCTTCCTTCCTTCCTCCTTCTCATCCTCCCTCCCCTCCTTTCTCTTCCTTCCTTCCTCCCTCCTCCTTCCTTCTTTCTTTTCTCCATCTTCCTTCCTTCCCTATTTCCTTCCTTCCTTCCATCTCAATCCTGCCTGCCTGCCTTCCTTCCTCCTTCTCATCCTCCCTCCCTTCCTTTCTCTTCCTTCCTTCCTCCCTCCTCCTTCCTTCTTTCTTTTCTCCATCTTCCTTCCTTCCCTATTTCCTTCCTTCCTTTCATCTCAATCCTGCCTGCCTTCCTTCCTTCCTCCTTCTCATCCTCCCTCCCTTCCTTCCTCTTCCTTCCTTCCTCCTTCCTTCCTTCTTTCTTTTCTCCATCTTCCTTCTTCCTTCCTTCCCTATTTCCTTCCTTTCTTCCATCTCAATCCTGCCTTCCTTCCTCCTTCTCATCCTCCCTCCCCTCCTTTCTCTTCCTTCCTCTCTCCTCCTTCCTTCCTTCTTTCTTTTCTCCATCTTCCTTCTTCCTTCCTTCCCTATTTCCTTCCTTCCTTCCATCTCAATCCTGCCTTCCTTCCTCCCTCCCTCCCTTCCTTCCTTTCTTCATGGGGCAACACATATTGCGTAGAATAATACTGGTCTTCCTCAAGCTGGGGAAGATGCAGTTTTAACATCCTTTCCTTGACTAATTCGTGTTCCTAATCGCAGCATTAGGGAAGCAGGAATATTGACCCAGCTCCGAGCCCCTCCAACTGTCCACTCCCAAATGCCACGACTGCTTTCACTTTCCGTGGGTGACCTGGGAAAATCAGAGAAAACAGTTTCCAGTCCTCCCCCAATGTCAGATGAGTTCCGCCAGCTGGGCTGTGCAAATGCCCAAAGTGTCCTTCAAGGTCATCAGGATGTTCCTTCTCCCTGACTCAGGCGGTCTTTCTCACCTGGAGCTGTAGACACAGAACAGGGAGTCCTCAACGTACGACCACAAAGGACCCCCAAAGTTTCTGTCGCTAAGCAAGGCAGTTGTGAAATGAGTTTCACCCTTTTACCGCCTTCCTTGCTCCTTTCTTGTTCAGTGATTCGCTGCAGCTGTTAAGGTAGTAACACAGTGTGTTATATGGTTGTTATAACCGCTTGTGTTGAACACTGGGATTTCTCCACCACCCCCGGGGAACCCCATGCTCCACATAACGACCACGATGGGGAGAGCCGGCATTGTACAGACACCTCGTTTAATGACCGCAACAACTTACGACTGTAATTCTGGGCTCAATTGTGATTGTAAGCCAAGGTCCACCTGTACGCTTGTGTGAACAGTGTAACTCGGGTGTTCCTTGTTTTTTTGGCTGCAATTCTGTAGCATCCCCTACTAATCCCAAAGGTGCTTTTTCAGAAGGCAACTGGACTTCCTTGTTTTTTCTTTTGAAGTCGTTTTGCTTCTCGTCCAAGAAGCTTCTTCAGCTCTGACTGGATGGTGAGGAAGGGAAGGATTTATACTCTTTGCGACAGCTGGTCATTTGCATCCTTTGAGAGGGTCATTGAGGCCCCTTGGAGGTTTCTCTGTGTCCTCAGGTAGTGCAAATGGATGTGGAGCCTCCTTGGAACTGCTGAAAGGACTGCGTTGTAGTCACACCCATTTGCACCACTCAGGTGTGATCCTGAAGACACAGATGAACCTCCGAGTGGCCTCAAGGATCCTCTCAAAGGATGCAAATGACCAACTGTCTGCAAGGAGTATAAATCCTTCCCTTCCCCGCCATTCGGTCAGAGCTGAAGAAGCTTCTTGGATGAGAAGCGAAACGTCTTCAAAAGAAAAAAACCAGGAAGTCCAGTTGCCTCCTGAAAAAAGCATCTTTGGGACAACCATGCCCTGGATGATGGAGAATCTCTACAGATCCCCCCCTGGGATTTCCCTTCTGTCTTTTGAAGGATTCGGTGAAGCTGCTGCCATGGAAGGTTGTGTCTCTTCCTCCAGCTGAGTCCTTTTCACCCCAGTTGCCGATGACTTTTCCCTACCCTGGTTCACTTTTTCACACTTCCCCCAAAATGGCCGGTTCGAACCTGTCCTGGCAGGCAGAGGCTCCAGATGTTATATTTTTACTGGGCTTGTGAATCCCCTTTCGTGATCCTCTATCTCCTTTTTACTGCATGGAATTTGGGGGGTTTTTTTCTTCTTTTTCCCCCCCTTCTATTTGTTTTTACAATAGGAGACGAAAGGAAGAACGCTGCATTCTGTCCTGTCCAATTTCCTTTGCTCAAATGCTGAATTCCTTCATGGTCTGAAAAGGGGCCAAGAAATGGTTTTAGCCGTGACAATCACCTCATCATCATCCTAATTGCCTTCAATAGGCCTTTAAAATAAACCTTTAAAAAGAAAAAAAAGATATTTGACATTTTTAATGGGTCGTTTAGTGAATTTGACAAGTATAATTCTCCCTGAGAAGGAAAAAGTTGCATTCCTCTCTCTCCCCCCTCTTCTCATCCCTTAATAACAGGACCGTTTCTGAAAGCTGCCCAATTTAGCTTTCATAATAAGAAGCATTTTTATTTACAGCCAAAAGTTCACAAAAAGTGGCCTATATCTTAATCTCACTTGATTAAAACACCAGGCTAGAAAGCGGGAGACTGGGAGTTCTAGTCCCACCTTAGCCAGGAAAGCCATCTGGGTGACTTTGGGCGAATCACCAGGAGACAGGGAGTTCTAGTCCTGCCTTAAGTAATGAGAGCCGACTGGGTGACTCTGTGCCAATCACAAGGAGACTGGGAGTTCTAGTCCTGCCTTAAGTAATGAAAGCCACCTGGGTGACTCTGTGCCAATCACCAGGAGACTGGGAGTTCTAGTCCTGCCTTTCACATGAGAGCCGACTGGGTGACTCTGGGCCAATCACTAGGAGACTGGGAGTTCTAGTCCCACCTTAGCCAGGAAAGCCAGCTGGGTGACTTTGGGCCAATCACTCTCTCTCAGCCCATCCCAGGGTGGTAATTTTGGGGGGCGAAAACAGCGAAGGAAAGAATATTAGATTTTTTTCACCACCTTGAGTTGTTTATAAAAAAAAGAAGAAGAATTAAGGTGGCATGTAAATAAATAAATAAATTTTCACCCTTAGAATAAGAAGATTGTTAGGTCAAGAAATGACCCTGGAAGAGATATTTCTAGTTTGAAATGAGGCCAACCTACCTCAACTAGTACTGTGGGATATTTGCAAATATTTTCAGTGGACAAGAGTTCAATTCTGTTGCTTCTTTGGGTTGTGAGTAATTAAATAATCCAAGTAAATCATATGCAAAATTGGGGTGGAGTTAATCCCACACATACTCTGAGCCTTTACAACAGTGTTTCTCAACCTTGGAAGCTTGAAGATGGGTGGACTTCAACTCCCAGAATCCCCCAGCCAGCGCTGCTGGCTGGGGGATTCTGGGAGTTGAAGTCCACCCATCTTCAAGCTTCCAAGGTTGAGAAACACTACTTTACAAGGACACCTTGTCTGTTACCTCCATTCCTCATGGTGTGATGGTGGAAATGCCACTTTTTCTCCATCCTGCTGTGTGTTGGGTTTTTGCTGTCCAACAAGAAGTACAGACATACAACAATTCATTTAGCGACCATTCGAACCGTGTTTCGTAACTTAAGAATTTCAGGGATCCACTGAACAACCGTGCCGTGGAAGGTTGCAAAATGGGGCAAAACTCACTTAAGAGCCATCTTGCTCAGCAACAGAAATTTTGAGCTCAGTTCTGGTCGTAAGTCCAGCACTATACTATATGCGTTCTTTGTGGCTCTTCCCAATGGGACTCCTTCTGCCATATCTTAACTTTCAGATGACATCAGGATCCAGAGATTCCCTATATGGATCGCCAGAGATCCTTGCTAATCCTTCCGTGGATCCCTTTTTTCGGAAGTGCTCCATTATGAGTGGTCCATATTAACCCTGGTCCATATTACTGTTTTATAAAAAAGATGTTGAGACTTTCGAAAGAGTGCAGAGAAGAGCAGCCAAGAGAATTAGGGGACTGGAGGCTAAAACTTATAAAGAATGGTTGCAGGAACTGGGCATGTCTAGTTTAATGAATTTAATTTAATTTAATTTAATGGAGATGCGGTGGCTCAGTAGCTAAGACTCTGAGCTTGTCGATCGAAAGATCGGCAGTTCAGCAGTTCGAATCCCTAGTGCCGCGTAACGGGGTGAGCTCCCGTGACTTGTCCCAGCTTCCGCCAACCTAGCAGTTCGAAAGCAGGTAAAAAATGCAAGTAGAAAAATAGGGACCACCTTTGGTGGGAAGGTAACAGCGTTCCGTGCACCTTTGGCATTGAGTCATGCCGGCCACATGACCACGGAGACGTCTTCTGGCAGCGCTGGCTCTTCGGCTTTGAAACGGAGATGAGCACCGCCCCTAGAGTCGGGAACGACTAGCACATATGTGCGAGGGGAACTTTTACCTTTACCTTTAGTCTAATGAAAAGAAGGACTCAGCATGACATGATAGCAGTGTTCCAATATCTCAGGGGCTGCCCCAAAGAAGAGGGAGTCAACCTATTCTCCAAAGCACCTGAAGGCAGGAGAAGCAGCAAAAGATGGAAACTAATCCAGGAGAGAAGCAACCTGGAATTGAGGAGAAACTTCCTAACAGTGAGGACAATTAACCAGTGGAACAGCTTGCCACCAGAAGTTGTGAATGCTCCATCACTGGAGGTTTTTAAGAGCTTGGACAACCATTTGAAAGGGTATAAGGTCTCCTGCTTGAGCTGGACTAGAAGACCTCCAAGGTCCCTCCCAACTCTGTTATTCTGTTATTCTATTACTCCCACGCCTTTCAAACCCAGAACCCAGAAGCCTATCATGATCCTTCCAAAAGTCAATCATCTCATCATTCCTTCGTCGGCTGGAAAATACCTCGTTTTCCCCGGCCATCCTTCCCCCCCTCTGCCCCCACCCGCCACTCTGTCTCCAGCATTGGAAAGATAATATTCTTTGCTTCATTAGTTTTTCCGAACGTAACAAGCCTTTCCCCACACACACACCCCTCGTTGGAAGAGAGGGGGGGTGGGAGGCCGTTGACCTGTAGCTGGTTAGCTTGCAAACCCCTCCGTGTGGCGGGTGAGTGTGTGCACAGAGGCCTTTGTGGTTCTGATTAGTTATTTCGCTGGTGAGCAATTTTGTGGAGCGGAGAGAAGCTGAGCTGAGCAGGGAGGGCTTCCCTCCTCCTCCTTCTGCCCCCCCCCCCTTTGGTCTTCTGGCAGTCGCAGACTCCAGATGTTCGGAGTGCTGGTTGGGAAGTCCTACTGGCGCCAGTCGGGGCAGAGGGCAGGGGAAAGGCACGCGAGCTGGAACCGAAAACACTCAGTCACTGCAGGATTTGGCATTCCCCCAGCTCTCTGCTGGCACATTCCCCAGCATACTCCTAGCCATCTGTTCCAAAAAAACACTTTCAGGACCTCATCATCACTCAAGATGCAACATGGAGAACAGCTGCTAGAGAGGAACAGGAGGAGGACGGGTGGGGGGGGTGGAACCCAGCAAAAGGACTCTTTGTGAGAGAGGAAGCCGGAGTCATAAATAACAGCAGAAGAGTTGCTATAAAAGCCCCTGGGATCGAATTGATTTCTGGTTTTTAATCACCCCCCCCCCTCCAGCCTCCGTTTGCAGAACACATTTGGGGAGGATAAAAGGGTCACCGTAAGACCCCACCTGGAATTCTGCATCCAGTTTTGGTCACCACACTGCAAAAAGAAGTTGAGACTTTGGAAAGAGCGCAGAGAAGAGCAACAAAGAGGATTAGGGGCCTGTAGCAGTGGTGGGATTCAAATAATTTAACAACTGGTTCTCTGCCCTAATGATTTCTTCCAACAACAGTTCACCAAACTTCTCAGAAAGTTAACAACCGGTTCTCCCAAAGTGGTGCGAACTGGCTGAATCCCATCACTGGACTGGAGGCTAAAACAGATGAAGAACGATTGCAGGAACTGGGCATGGCTAGTTTAATGAAAAGAAGGACTAGGGAGACATGATAGCAGGGTTCCGATATCTATGGGGCTGCCCCAAAGAAGAGAGGGAGTCAACTTATTTTCCAGAGCACCCAAAGGAAGAAACCATGAATGGAAACTCATCAAGGAGAAAAGCAACCTAAAACTAAAAAGACATTTTCCTGACAGTGAGATCAATTAATCAGTGGAACAACTTGCCTCCAGAAGTTGTGAATGCTCCAACACTGGAAGTTTTTTAAGAAGAGATTGGACAATCATTTCTCTCAAATGGTATAAGATTTCCTGCCTGAGCAGGGGGTTGGACTAGAAGACCTCCAAGGCCCCTTCCAACTCTGTTATTCTAGTCTATTCTAACCTAGAATTAAGAAGAAACTTCCTAACAGTGAGGACAATTAATCAGTGGATCAGAAGCTGCTTCCAGAAGTTGTGGGGGCTCCATCACTGGAAACTTTTAAGAAAAGACTGGTCCTAACTGATCCTCAAAGTTAGAATCATAGGATTGGAAGGAGCCTCAGAGGTCTTCTAGACTAACCCCCTACTCAAGACAGGAGATCTTATGCCATTCTATTCATTTGGTTGTCCTGTCTAGTTTTGGAAACCTCCGCTGAGGGTTTCACCTACAACTCCAGGAGACAGGCTATTCTACTGATTAATTGTACTGTCAGAAAAGTTTTCCCTACTTCTAAAGTTGGGTCTCTCCTTAACAATCTTCCTCCCATTACTTCTTGTCCTGCCTTCGGGTACCTTAGAGAATAAGTCAGTCCCCCTTTCTTTGTGATAGTCCTTCAAGTACTGGAAGACAGCTATCATGTCCCCACAATCCTTCCCTTTGATAGGGTAGACATATCTAGCTCCCTGTGCAAATACAGAATACCAGAGTTGGAAGGGAGCTTGTGGGTCATCTAGTCCAACCCGCTGGCCAAGCAGGAGACCCTACACCATTTCTGACAGATGACAGTCCAGTCTCTTCTTGAAAGCCTCCAGTGATGAAGCTCCCACAACTTCTGAAGGCAACTTTCTGTTCCATCGTTGATGGTTCTTCACTGTCAGGAAATTCCTCCTTATTTCTAGGTTGCATCTCTCCTTGATCAGTTTCCATCCATTCTTCCTTGTCTGGCCTAGAGGGGCTTTGGACAATAGCTTGACCCGCTTCCTCCTCTCTGTGGCAGCCCCTCAAATATTGGAAAACTGCTATCCTGTCTCCCTGGTCCTTCTCTTCACTAGACTAGCCGAGCCCAGTTCCTGTAACAGTTCATCGTATGTTTTAGCCTCCAGTCCCCTAATCATCCTGGTTACTCTCCTCTGCACTTTTTCTAGGGTCTCAACCAGTGGTGGGTTGCCCCTGGTTTGGACCAGTTTGCAAGAACCGGTAGTAAAACCAGCGGGAGGCTCTGCCCACTGACCCGGATGTCATCATAGGTGATCTGTGCATGCAATATTCGAAGTGTGGTCTTACTAAGGCTTTATACAGTGATATTCATATCTCTGTTGATCTTGATTCACTCCTTCTGTTAATGCAATTTAGGATTGCATGGGCTTTAACAAAATAATATAAAATAAATAGAGGGAACACAGCTTCTGTTTGGAACCCCTCTCACAATTTGTCCAATGCATTTCAGATCAGTCCCAGTTTGACAAGTGCCAACCCAAGAGCAGTTTTAAATAAGCAACATGCAGAGAGCAGTTTTATTGTACAGAGCGAGAATGACAAGGACGATGTTCAGTTCCCATTTCATGCAAGGCCTGCCTGTCAGCTGCTTCCTAGCTCCATCAATTTCCCAGCATGGCAAATCTGACTGCCCACAAATGAGACCGGCTGAAATCATTATTAGCCATCCTGGTGTCACCTTAATTCTCCTTAATTCTTCCTTGAGAACTTGTTTGGTGTACTGGTTAAGGCGACTGTGAATTCTAGTCCCATTTCAGCTACTTGGGTGACCTTGGGTCAGTCACTCAGTCCCTCTTTCAGCCCTAGGAAGAGGAGCAACAATTCCCCAAAATGCCCCCCCAAAAAAACCTCATTGTATATACCAGGGGTCTCCAACCTTGGCAACTTTAAGACTTGTGGACTTCAACTCCCAGAGATCCTCAGCCAGCTTTCTCGATCGTCCACTGCCCCAAAAGCGCTTTTCCAAAAGGCAACTGGACTTTCTTATTTGTTTGGTTTTCTTCAAAAACATTTCACTTCTCATCCCAGAAGCTTCTTCGGTTCGTCAAGATTTGATTCTTTAAATCCCCCTCCCGCCAGTCAGAACTGGAGAAGCTTCTGGGATGAGAAGCGAAACATTTTCAAAGGAGAAGAAAAACAAGCAAGTCCAGTTGCGTTTCAAAAAAAATTTTTTAAATACGCAAGGGCGCAAGATTATAGGAACGATTGCTAGGAAGTTTATTCTGGTGCTTTCCTTTGATGCTTTAGGGATTGAAACAGGTGGTGAAGCTCAGGGAGAGCTGTTGAAATGAATGCATTTGCCTGGCCCTTTGATTCTAATGTTCCTTGTTACGGTCCCTTCTGCAGCTGGCTGTCAAAAACTAAAAAAATAAAAATTACAAACCTTGATTTTACCACGCTGCTTTAAAAAGCCCTAAGTCACTTTTTTTCAGCCCCATTGTAACTTTGAATGGTCCCTAAGCAGGGGTGGGTTGATGGGGGTTCGCAGGAGTTGGGGAGAACCTCTAGCTAAGATTCTGTGCAGTTCAGAAAACCCCAAATCCCACTCCTGGCTGATCCCGCTCCACCCTGCCCACCCCTCCCCTCCCAGGAGTGTCCATGCAGGCTGTTCTGTCCCCAACCCCATGCACACACACCAACAGACGTTCAGGAGTTAAAGACCAAACCAGCCGGCAAAATCCTTTTCCTTATGATAACGGAACTTGGCAACAACCTAGTGGCTGCCTGCCAAGAGTTTATTATTTACAAAGAGGAGAGATAACTTCTCCCCACTTCTAGTACATCAAAAGAAACAGCTCAATAATTACGGAGTCAATCAAGTCCAGAGATAATCCAGCAAAGTCTATAGCCAAAAGTCCGGCAATGCAGAATGGCGTGGAAGCTTTCAGCTTTGTTCGTCACAAGGTTTGACTGGCCACCACGCTCCCTTTTATATCCTGTGGGGTGTGGTCCAGTGACTCAGCCTAATCTCGGGCACGCCTTTTCTTCTGTTGCGCGCGCTTATCTCTGTGACGCTGGCGTGAATCCAGCCAAGACTCATTACCCTCATCACTGTCCATCTGTGGCTGCGTGGACGTGCTTGGCCCCGGCCCTATCTCTTGCCCTTCAGCGGACACCGAAGGCATTGCCAGAGAGGAGGGTCCTGGAGAGGGAGGCCTTGCCAACTCCTCCCCTTCACTCTCGGAGTCCTCTCCTGACGATGACACAGGCTCCGGTAACGGAGCCACAAGAGCGGCCTGTTTTGGATGCAGATAAGTGCAGGGTGCCCACGGAGGCTCGGGGAGGGCGAAAAACCAGCCTAACGGAAGTTCGAAAAGGCCGGAAATGGGCCTGTTTCCAGCCTCCAGAGGGCATCCGGAGCCTGGGGAGGCTGTTTTCGCCTTCCTGGAGGATCAAGAAAAGCCTCTGGAGCCTGGGGAGGGCAAAAACACCCCCCCTCCTGACCGTGGTGCAGGAGGCCGACTAGGCCACGCCCACCATGGCCACGCCCATCCAGCAACCAGGCAGAGAATCCCTTGCTAAAAATTTTGAAGCCCATCCCTGTCCCTAAATGAACAGCAACCTGAGTGGTGGTATCTAGGCTTTAATCTGGATTGGTTTCTCAACTTTAGCCATTTTAAATTGTATGGACTTCAGCTCCCAGAATTCCCCAGCCAGCATGCTGGGAGTTGAAGTCCACACAACTTAAAATGGCCGAGCTTGAGACACACTGATCTGGAACCAAATTTCGGTTTAGTTTACACTGATTCTTCTATTCTATCCAGTTCAAAGAGTTTAAGATCCTAAATAGGGTCAGACCAAATAAAAGGAATTACGATTAAATTAATCTCGGTACCCCAATCAATCAATCCAACCTTGAGGTTCGTTAATTACCGTATGTATTTAATGAAAATTTGTTTAAGTATTCAGGAGGCAAAGGATATATTAGGGACCTGAAAAATATTAGCATTAAGTTGTTCATTTTAGAGCATTCCATGATAATGTCTTGGCGGTGTGGAAAAGAGAAGCTTGGAATGTATTCATTGAAAGAAATAAATCAGGGTTTTGTCTCTACGAAGATAAATGTTTTGACTACATTATTTCTCCTGACTCTGCATATTTGCACTACAGGAAGATAATCTTCACGGTTAGAGGCAAGGAAACACGTCCCTTGGTAGAATCTGAATTAATGTATCTGGTGGCTCAGAATAAATTGCATTCAACTCATATCTGTTGCTGACATTCAGAAGCTGACACCAAGAAGTTAATTTGTTGGGTCAAGGTTGCATTTCAAATAAGTGTCCTTTCAGTCGACATGAATCTACTACAATTCTACTTTAAACAAAA
>NW_026843898.1:0-40000 GCF_029531705.1 Pantherophis guttatus
AAGGTCTCATATTAAGACCTACCTAGTGGTGATAAAAAGCGGCGAAATCTAGCTATTTTGCCACTCTTATCGCGTCATCAGATAATCGCCCAGCCGCCCTGTTTAGGGTGACCTGCTCCCTCTTCCATCTGGGAGCATGGGATGACCCCTTGCAGGGCCGAGCTGAGGAATTTGTACAGTATCTGCATGATAAAATAACTCGGATTCGGGAAGACTTGGCCGCTGACTGGTTTAGTTCAGACGAGATGACTGAGGCAGGCCTTGAGAATGTTTATCTGGGAGGAGTTCGATCCTGTGGCTCCCGAGGACGTGGACAGGATCTTGGGACGGCTGAATGCGACCACATGTTTATTGGACCCGTGTCCCTCCTGGTTGGTGCTGGCTTCCTGGGAGGTTACACGAGGCTGGCTCCAGGGGATTATTAACGCTTCTTTGAGCGAGGGTGTCCTGCCGGCCGCCTTGAAAGAGGCGGTTGTGAGGCCCCTCCCCAAGAAGCCCTCCCTGGATCTGGCTGTTTTGGCTAACTATCGTCCAGTCTCCAACCTTATTGCGAAGGTTGTTGAGAGTGTGGTGCTTCCCCAGTACCTGGATGAAGCTGTCTATTTAGATCCACTCCAGTCTGGCTTCAGGCCTGGGTACAGCACGGAAACGGCATTGGTCGCGTTGGTGGATGATCTCTGGAGGGCCCGGGGTAGGGGTTATTCCTCTATCCTGGTCCTGTTAGATCTCTCAGCAGCTTTTGATACCATCGACCATGGTATCATGTTGTGCTGGCTGTAGGGGTTGGGAGTGGGGGGCACCGTTTTGCAGTGGTTCTCCTCCTACCTCTCCAACCGGTTGCAATCTGTGTTGACAGGGGGGCAGCAGTCGACCCCGAGGTGCCTTGTTTGTGGGGTGCCACAAGGTTCAGTCCTCTCGCCCCTCCTGTTCAACATTTATGTGAAGCCACTGGGTGAGATCATCCGTGGTTTTGGGGTGGAGTTCCATCAGTATGTTGATGATACTCAGCTGTACATCTCCACCCCAGACCATCCCAACGATGCCTTGGAAGTGATGTCCCAGTGCCTGGAGGCCGTGTGGGTCTGGATGGGGAGAAACAGGCTTCAACTCAACCGTTCCAACACCGAGTGGCTGTGGCTGCCGGCGTCCTGGTATAGCCAGCTGGCGCCATCGCTGGTTATTGGGGGCGAATCACTGGCCCCCACGGAAAGGGCCCACAACTTGGGCTTCCTCCTGGAAGCACAGCTGTCTTTAGAAGAGCATATGACGGCCAGGGGGGACCTTCTATCAGGTTCGCTTGATACGCCAGTTATGCCCCTTTCTAGATCGGGACTCCTTACATACAGTCACTCAAGCACTCGTCGCTTCTTGCCTGGACTATTTTAACGCTCTCTATATGGGGCTCCCCTTGGGGTGCACCCGGAAGCTCCAACTGGTGCAGAATGAGGCCACGCGAGGGATTATGGGAGTGACGGGGTGCTCCTCTCCTGCGCAAGCTGGGTGCGCTTCAAGGTGTTGGTGATCACCTTTAAAGCACTCCATGGCTTAGGGCCGGGGTACTTATGGGACCGCCTTCTGCTACCAATTGCCTCCCACCACAGTTCACTCTCACAGAGAGGGCCTCCTCAGGGTGCCGTCAGCCAGACAATGTCGGCTGGCGACCCCCAGGGGGAGAGCCTTCTCTGTGATGGCACCTACCCTCTGGAACAATCTACCCCCAGAGATACGAGTGATCCCAGACCTCCAGACTTTTCGTCGGGTCCTTAAAACCTATTTCTTTCAATTAGCCGGGCTGGCCTGATTTTATATTGGTTTTTAAAATTGATACTGATTTTAATTGAAATGTTTTAAATTATGGGCCAAACTTTATTTAATTATTTTAAAACTATTTTAACTTTTGTGTACAAATGTTTTATTTTTGGCTGTTCACCGCCCTGAGTTTTCTATGAGCTGGTTTACATGATGACTTTTTTTTATTTTTTATTTTTTTTTAATTTGATTTATATGCTGCCCTTCTCCGAAGACTCAGGGCGGCTTACAATGCGTTAAGCAATAGCCTTCATACTTTTGTATATTTATACAAAGTCAGCTTATTGCCCCCACAAACTGGGTCCTCATTTCACCTACCTTAGAAAGGATGGAAGGCTGAGTCAACCTTGAGCCTTGGCGAGATTCGAACCCTGCAGTAATTGCAGGCAGCTGGTCTTAATAACCAGCTTAATAACAGGGTGCCTTAAACCCCTGTACTACCAAGGCTCTTGACCTACTGGGCACTCTGCGGGGGTTGGAAGATCCGGTTGGGGAGCAAAACCACATTTTAACCAACAAGAAGTTTGTCTTAAAGACAGTTGGTTTTCTTTCTTCTGGTTGGGAGACTTCCCTTTGATTGGCCGAGGAAACAAACATCTGAGCATCTCCAACAATGTGTTTGCTCATTAATTGGAGGGATAGAAATAGATATCGTGATATTTATTGTTTCATCTATAATAGACATATAATAGTATACCGCTTTCCCAGTGCTTTACAGCTCTCTCTAAGCAGTTTCCAGAATCAGCCTCTTGCTCCCAACAATCTGGCTCCTCATTTTACTGACCTCTGAAGGATGGAATGCTGAGTCCATCTTGAGCCGGTCAGGATCGAACTGCAGACAATGGGCAGAATTAGCCTGCAATACTGCTTTCTAACCACTGCACCACCACAGCTCTAATATAATTGTAATTATATTATAGCAATAGCAATAGCATTCACTCAGACTTATATATGGCTTCATGGTGCTTTATAGTCCACTCTAAGCAGTTTACAGAGTCAGCCTATGGCCCCCACCAATCTGGCTACTCATTTTACCTCCTTCCTACCTCGGAAGGATGGAAGGCGAGTTCAACCTTGAGCCGCTCAGAATTGAACTGGAGTGAGCAGTGAGTTAGCCTGCAGTACTGTATTCTAACCACTGTGCCACCGTAAAATATAATAAGCATATTTTCTTTTCAGAAATTTAGACAAGAAAAAAAAAAACTTAGGCAGCACAGGTACAGTATATGTGGTACCTCGCTCAATAGTAGTAACTGTGAGAGGGATCTTGGAGTCCTAGTGGGCAACCATTTAAATAGGAGCCAGCCGTGTGCAGCAGCTGCCAAAAAAGCCAACACAATTCTAGGCTGCATCAACAGAGGGATAGAATCCAGATCACGTGAAGTGTTAATACCACTTTATGAAGCCTTGGTAAGGCCACACTCGTAATCCTGCATTCAGTTTTGGTCATCATGATATGAAAAAGATGTTGAGACTCTAGAAAGAGTGCAGAGAAGAGAGGGACAGTGTGCATCACAATAAGGTACTGTTGCTGTTGTTGTTTTCATGATGTTGAGCTGCATAACTTGTAGGACTTCTGTAAATCCCACAGATGTTCTCTCAGTCCACCAGATGGTTAGTTCTCCAGATGGTCATGGTTGCAACTCCTATCTGGGATGGGTTAGGATTAGAGTTAAGATTATTCACTCTAAAATCCCAGTGATCCAACCAGATGTTCTCCAGATGGTTGTGGTTGCAACTCCTAAAATTCTGCAGACAAGGTAGACCTGCAAACCTGGTGGAGATCAGGGTGGAGAGTTCAGGTAAAAAAAAATGTTTGAAAGAATCACCATGCAGCAGCTGAGAGGAGTCAGAAGTGGACAACTTGAATGGTTGTGCAAAGAAGCTGAAGGCTCTTTGAGATAGTGGCAACCTACCAAGAGGCACCTTCAGCCTTTGGTGGTGTCTCTAGCAATTGGGAAAGGGAAAGAGGAGATCAGCTATTGAACATCAGGAAATAGGGTAAATCCATTCTTTTCTGTCCTTCCCTCTGGGGAACAGACATTTTTTTCCCAAGAAGCATCACCTCTTACATCATTTCTCTCGTCTCAAAGAGAGAAGAGGTTGCCCCAAAGGTACTTTTCCAAAAGGCGACTGGACTTTCTTGTTATTTTACTTGAAAATATTTCGCTTCTCACCCAAGAGAACTGAAGAATAGCAATAGCAATCGTACTTAGACTTGTATATTGCTTCACAGGGCTTTTACAGCCCTCACTAAGCGGTTTACAGAGTCAGCCTATTGCCCCCAACAATCTGAGTCCTCATTTTACTGACCTTCGGGTGAACTGGTAGTAAAAAAAAGCTACCAGTTCGTCGGAACCGGTATTTCCAATGATCAGCTGTGCTGCGCGGTTTAGCTTTCTAGTGAAATCCTGCTTTCTAGCGAAGCTAAATCGCGCGGCACAGCTGATCCCCCCTCACTGTTCTACTTATCTTGCCAAGCCTCCTTTTGAGTGTACTGAGCCTGTGCGTGCACAACGCACATTTGGCACACACTGTGCATGCAGCATGCATTTGGCGTGAACTGCGTATGCATGGCCAGCAAACCGCTAGCAAACCAGTTCAGATTTCACCACTGCCAAATACAAGTTGCCTCCAGAAGATATCACCGTTCTGCCAAAGGTTTTCCTAGCTAGAGAAATAGAAAAGATAAATTTTCCCATTCTGCTTAAACTCCATTACACAATAATGTAATTTCTTGTCTTCACAACATAGGGAATCATGAACTAGCCCAATTTTGCCATCAGAACATAATGAGAAACAAAGCTGGCCATCAGCGACATTATTTCAACTCAGCATGCTGGTGGAATATAGCAATTTAATTGACCACTCCTGGCTTGACATGTTGTATGAAGAAAAAAGCAATTCCAGAACTCTTTCTATTGTCGGGAGCCAGACAGGGGTGTTGTATAAGTAGTTCTTGCTTAATGACTGGTCACTTAGCAGCAACTCAAAGCTATCGTAGATGCCCCCAAAACTAACAAGTAGAGATTCAACCTGGAAATAAGGAGGAACTTTCTGACAGTGAGAACCATCAACCGATGGAACAGAAGTTGCCATCGGAAGTTGTGGGAGCTTCATCACTGGAAGGTTTCAAGAAGAGACTGGACTGCCATCTGTCAGAAGTGGTGTGGGGCAGGGGTGAAATGCTCCCGGTTCGGACCAGATCGCCCAATCCAGTAGTGATGGCGGCAGGTGGTTCGGAGAACTGGTAGCAAAAATCCCCGCCCCACCCCCACCCCCATGCCCAGCTGAGCCGCACAATCATCAATTTTTTTTTTTACTTTTAAAAGCATTTTTTCTACAACCTCTTCCGATGAAAAAATGCTTTTAAAAGAAAAAAAAAAGCCTCTGAAGATCGTGCGGCTCAGCTGGGATCATCAGAGGCTTTTCAAAGCATTTTTTTCTGCAACCTCTTGTCCGAAGAGGTGATTAAAAAAATGCTTTGAAAAGTCTCTGGCAACTCCCAGCTGAGTTGCCTGATCGGCAGAGGCTTTTCAAAGCATTAGAAAAAATGCTTTGAAAAGTTTTTGTTTTTTTTTAAAAAAAAGTTGGCCACGTCCACCCAGTCACATTACCTTCCCCGCCACATGCATCCCAAAACGGGGCATGGGAGAGATGCAGCGTCCCCCCCCCCCCCGCAGCCCATTTTTGCTCCCAGGAGGCTGCAGGGCGGCCTACTAGACCCAAAACAGGGTGCAGTGGGGGCGCGTGTCCCCCCCCCATGGCCCGTTTTTGCTCCCAGGGGGGTGCAGGAGGCCGAATGCTGCCTGTCACACCCCCTGGCCATGCCCACCATGGCCACGCCCACCCAGCCAGTCATTAGGGCAGAGAACCGGTTGTTAAATTATTTGAATCCCACCACTGCATTTGCAGGTGAGGAGCCTGAGGAAGGTGGGAAAAGCTCAAGAAGGAGATAATGATCATCTGAGCAATGGTGGAATCTCCTGAGAGCCAGAGGACCAAAGGCAGTGAGAAGATGCACGTGGGGCCTCAGCAGCTTGGATCCTAGGAGAAGACACAAAGTCTTTTGGAGGGAGGTGGACAGTAAGAGAAAAAGGCAAGGGGAGAAGGTGGTGATTGGGGCATCTCTGAGAAGGACTTCCTGGAGCAGGACAAGTGGCTATGGGTGTCCTCAGCTGACTTGAGACTAGAGGAGGCACCTGAACTTGGTTCTACTGTATGAGGTCATGCCAACTCTTGCCCAGGGAAGGAGAGACAGACCCCATGAGTTAAGATGGGTTTTTTTGTTTTGTGGGAAAACTCAGGATGTTCTTGTCCTGCAGCTGGAGCTGAGAATAAAGTCTTTTTAGATGAGTTTGCAAGCCAAAAGATTTCCTTCCCTTCCTCTATTTCTTAATTTGCCACTCTCCCGAAAATGCAAAATAAAACCTGAATGTTCTCACTTATAGCCTACAATTGTGGGAAAGGTACTCTTCCTCTAATCAAGAAGGCTATCTTAAGGTGGTCGCCAGGCGAAATCCTGCAAAATGATTCTTAAGCAGCAGGTTTGCAAAGAATTAGCTTCAGGACACATTTTCATAAGATGCTCCTGGGACGAAGGAGAAATTATTTCAGTCTGCATTTTCAGAGGATGAAACTAATTTGCATTGCCCAAAACAAGAGCCGTAGTGGCACAGTGATTAGAATGAAGTACTGCAGGCTACTTCTGCTGACTGCTGATTGCCAGCAGTTCGATTCTCACCAGGCTCAAGGTTGACTCAGCCTTCCATCCTTCCGAGGTTGATAAAATGAAGACCCAGATTGTTGGGGGCAATAGGCTGACTCTGTAAACCACTTAGAAAGGGCTGTAAAGCTCTGTGATGTGGAGTATAAGTCTTAAGTGCTATTGCTATCGACAACAATTTCACCACAGAGTTTGCATGTCTCCAAATTCTATGCTGTAGTTTATCACTTTTTTGTTAAAGGCCTATATACTGCCCCATAGACATTCAATCAGAATAGAGCTATGTTGTCTCCTTCAAGCAGGAGGCCCTATACCAGTGATAGCGAACCTTTTAGACACTGAGTGCCCAAAATGCGTGCACACGGATGCCCAAACTGAAAGATGTGTGTACGCTCATTCATGCGTGTGTGCACGAACATGTATGTGTGTTTGTGAATGTGCATGAATATGTGCAAACGCAGACACGCATGGACATGTGCAGACATGCACAGCAGAGATCCGAAGACCAGCTGGCCGGCGGGAAGTGGGGCATCTTTTTCTTTTGTGAGCTTCTGTTTCATCGTTTGCAGGGAAACAGAAGCTCACAAAAGAAATGCCATGGAGATCTGACCTGGGGCAACGGTTCGAGATCTGACCTGGTTCGCCATCACAGCCCTATACAATTTCAGACAGACAGCTATCCAGTCTTTTCTTAAAAACCCCCAGTGATGAAGCCCCTACCACTTCTGAAGTCACTCTCCGAGCAGTTTATAACGTATAACCATTATTTGGATAGTCTTGCCAACAATCTAGGTCCCCATTTTAATAATATCTAATTAATTAATTAATAAAAATTAATAAAAAAGTCAATTTAGTAAAAAAAGGGAGAAAAAATGGGGAAATTAAACAATAAAAATTTAAAGAAGAAGAAGAATTCTTCTGACTCTTCAAGTCTTAATCCATGGGGGAACAAACTTTAGACGTCCAATTTAATTTAATTCAGTATATAGTCTCTAGTCCAAGGAGAATAAAAAATCAAAATTCAAGCCAAACATCTTCTTTTTAATTTTCAACACAAAACTGGTCAAAAAAGAAGATGAAAAATACAAAATCACAGTCCGCACAGCCAAGATGAAAAAAGGGAAAACAATACAAGAACATAAACAAAAAAGCTTCCAAAACACAGTTACTCTTCACTTCATTCTCCACAGCTGTTCTATTTATCTTCTAGCCAGAATGTCAAGGTCAGTTATTCTTCAAAGTAAAAAAGTCCTCCTTTATTTTTTTTCTACCACTAGATGGCACTGCAGGTTAACTTTTCGTCTCAGTTCAACACTTTCGATTCTTTCTTTTGTTTAAACAAAGTGTCGCGGAGCAATCAACAATTCAGTCATTTAAAGCCTTAATATACAGTAATTATAACAGTCCTCAGTCTTCTTTTCTTTTTCTTCAGTTAAAGGTTAAAAATTAATCAGAATTTAATGGGCTCTCAAACGTGCTTTCTTTGCCACCCCAGTTTCAGGATATGGGTATCCATTCCTCATTCTCAGCCTCATTTTTTATTTATTTATTTATTTATTTATTTGAGGTAATAAAATTGAATTGATCTCACCTCACCGATGTCACGGGCTGCTTCTTAACTTTCTCTTTTTGGTTCAGCCACCCCAGCTTTTCAGCGACTTCTTGGTCGCTTTCCCTCAGTGCCTGATTTGAGGAGCTTCTTCTGACCTCTCCTGGGAGTTTGTCACCTCCCTAGGTTGATCGGTATGTGCTCTACTCAGTGGTCGTCCCTACAGGATGACTTAGGTCACAGCGGACCTTCAGGCAGCAGGGATATCGACGACTCTTTGGGAGCTCCAAAGAGTTTGTCTTGCCGTTGCGGCATTGGCTCCACCTCCTTATATTGCTCATTCTAACGGCGGCCAGAATTACTCTAGCGCAAATGTGGAAGTCGACCAATACACCATCAGAAGAAACAATAATAAAGAAAATCCTCGAATGCGCCCAAATGGATAAATTAACAATGGAGATCAAAGAAAGAGAAGACTCGGATTGTTATAAAGTGTGGAATAGATTTTATACATGGTTGGAAAACAGAAATCAAATTAAGAAATAAGAATACATGAAATTAGATATTAACATACTGGATATAAATGTAAATAATGATCCTGCTAACAAAACAGTTAATTATGAATATTTAAAAATAAAGAGAAGGAGCGGGAGGATAAATGCTAAGAGTAAAGACGATGCAGAAAGTTGTAAAATTGTATATATCTGTTGTTAGTATTGTATTTTAATGTCTGGTGTACGTGTGTTTTTGTTTTTGATTTCTTTTGCTATTGTGTGTTTGGTTTTAAAATGGGTACAGCACGGAAACGGCATTGGTCGTGTTGGTGGATGATCTCTGGAGGGCTCGGGATAGGGGTTGCTCCTCTATCCTGGTCCTGTTAGATCTCTCAGTGGCTTTTGATACCATCGACCATGGTATCATGTTGCACCGGTTGAAGAGGTTGGGGGTAGGGGGCACCGTTTTGCAGTGGTTCTCCTCCTACCTCTCTGACCGGTCGCAATCTGTGTTGACAGGGGGGCAGCGGTCGACCCCGAGGCACCTTGAGTGTGGGGTGCCACAAGGGTCGGTCCTCTTGCCCCTTCTGTTCAACATTTATGTAAAGCCGCTGGGTGAGATCATCCGTGGCTTTGGGGTGGAGTTCCATCAGTACGCTGACGATACTCAGCTGTACATCTCCACCCCAGATCACCCCAACGATGCCCTTGAAGTGATGTCCCAGTGTCTGGAGGCCGTGCGGGCCTGAATGGGGAGAAACAGGCTCCGACTCAACCCTTCCAAGACCGAGTGGCTGTGGCTTCCGGCATCCCGATATAGCCAGCTGGTGCCATCGCTGGCTATTGGAGGCGAATCACTGGCCCCCACGGAGAGGGCTCGCAACTTAGGCGTCCTCCTGGATCCATGGCTGTCTTTAGAAGAGCACATGACGGCTGTGGCCAGGGGGGCTTTTTATCAGGTTCGCCTGATATGCCAGTTGCGCCCCTTTCTGGATCGGGACTCCCTACGCACGGTCACTCAAGCACTCGTCACTTCCCACCTGGACTACTGCAATGCTCTCTACATGGGGCTCCCCTTGGGGTGCACCCGGAGGCTACAGTTGGTCCAGAATGCGGTCGCGCGGGGGATTATGGGAGCGATGGGGTGCTCACATATGACACCTCTCCTGCGCGAGCTGCACTGGCTTCCTGTGGTCTTCCGGGTGCGCTTCAAGGTGTTGGTGACCACCTTTAAAGCGCTCCATGGCTTAGGGCCGGGTTATCTGTGAGACCGCCTTCTGCCGCCAATAGCCTCCCACCGACCGGTTCGCTCGCACATAAAGGGCCTCCTCAGGGTGCCGTCGGCCAGACAGTGTCAGCTGGCGAACCCCAGGGGGAGAGCCTTCTCTGTGGCAGCACCCGCCCTCTGGAATGACCTATCCCCTGAGATACGCACGATATCAGACCTCCGGACTATTCCATCTAGCTGGGCTGGCTTGATCCCATCCTCTCAGTTTTAATTGAATTTGGTTTTAATTGGGTTGTTTTTAATATTTTGGGCCGAAATTATTTAATTGTTTTTTAAATTGTTTTTAAATTTTATATGCAATGTTTTATCTTGGCTGTACACCGCCCTGAGTCCCGCAGGAGAAGGGTGGTATAGAAATAAAATAATAATAATAATAATAATAATAATAATAATAATAATAATAATAATAATAATAATAATAATAATAATAATAATATGTAAAATATTCAATAAAATATACCATTTTCAATGGATCCAAAGCAGTGGTGAAATTCAATTTTTTTTTACTACCGGTTCTGTGGGCGTGGTTTGGTGGGCGTGGCAGGGGAAGCATACTGCAAAATCCCCATTCCCTCCCCACTCCTGGGTGAAGGATACTAGAAAATCCCCATTCCCTCCCCATTCCTGGGGGAAGGATATTGCAAAATCTCCATTCCCACCCCACTCTGGGGCCAGCCAGAGGTGGTATTTGCCGGTTCTCCGAACTACTCAAAATTTCTGCTACCGGTTCTCGAGAACCTGCTGGATTTCACCCCTGATCCAAAGACTGTAGACCAGAGAGAAAAGTTTTTTTAAAAAAAATCTCAGAAAAAGGTAAAGTGGGTTAAGGAATTATTGCAACTAACGTTGCGAAAACCTAAACTGAATGTTTGAAAAATGTTTAAATAAGCTCATTATGACTTGGGGATAATATGCATCTGTCAGAATTGCTGAATCCAGCTAAAATGTTTGTGTGTGTGTGTGTGTAGACGTGTGACTTGTGTGAAAGATCCACGGTGGGGTTGAGTGTTTTTGAATTGACTTCCCTTTTTTTCCAATTTATTTATGTCTTTTCTCTTTACATACAATAAGTGCTTTGTGATCAGCATATTGTCTGGGTCAATTGGCTTTCATAATGCAACTTTTCCAGTTCCTAATTTCTACCTCTCTTGTCCAACCATTGATAAAGCAAGCCCCATGTTTGAAAATATTCTGTGTCTTCTTTCCCTTTTATCTTCCGTGTTAGTCTATCCATTTCTGCACAGTCTAATGTTTTTTTTTTTATTATTATATCTTCTTGCATAGGTGTTTCCTCATTTTTCCAGTATTATGCAAATACAATTCTTGCTGTTGTTAAGACATCTCATATTAAATATACATTCCCTTCCTTTATCATATTTTTCTGGTAGAATGCCAAATAAAAATAGTTCTGGCTTATTATCTATATTTAATTTAATTTAATTTAATTTAATCATATTTCATATCATCAGAGTTCCCAAGGGACTCTGAGCGGCTTACAACAAAAATAATACAAACAATGAACATAAAAATGCCACCTTAACATTTTTTCTAACCACGTATGCATTTTCTTCCAAACTTTTCTTTTCTTTTTTTCTTTTGGAATTGACTTCTTTTCATGATCAGCATCAGCCGAAGTCAGATTTTGCCAACCTCGATTCTTTTCTGATGCGTTTGCAAGTGTCTTCAGATGTGGGATTTCTACTCTAGCAGGTTTTGAGTAACTAAAATCCCAAGAAGCGGGGATCAAAGTGAGAAAATTAGGATCACGAGATGATCTTTGTTAAGATATTTAAAATTAATAGCTGGAACAGTTGGGGGTGGTGCAGCGAGCCAGAACACACACTTAGAGTTGATTGGTTGAAGAGTGTTGGTGCCTGCCTGAGGCAATCTGTGCTGTGATTGGTTGCTGTGGATGTGGAGGAGGGAGGGGAAAGTTTCACTTTTTTCCCGCCTTTTTCTTCTGTGTGCTCTCTGATTTACCTCAGGATGGCCCTGTTTGCCTGGCTGTCTAGCTCAGAGGTGTCAAACTCAAGGCCCAGGGGCCGGATCTGGCCCACAGGGTGCTTAGATCTGGCCTGCAGGGCCTCCCTGGAAACAGTAACTTTGCCAGCAAAAATGGAGCTCGGGAGGGCCGTGCATGGCCCTCCTGAGCTCCATTTTCAGCTGCGACAGCCTCTGGCTCAGTTTCTGATCGCAGAGCACTCAGGCCACCACAGTGCCTCAGACATGAGTGACATTGAGCTAGCCACGCCCACCCTGGCCACGTCCACCTGCCCCCCCCAGGGCAAACACAACCCTGACATGGCCCTCCGTGAAATCAATTTTGACATCGTAACACAAATGAGAAATGACGCTGACCACAAATACTATTAATTCAGCTCAGCACGCTGTGGGAAGACAGCAATTAAGTTAGTAACTCACCTGACGTGGCATAGGTTTTGTGAACAGAACCTATTCCATCATATTTCATATTGCCAATAGCCAGGCAGAGATGTTGTACAGATAGTTCTTGCTTAATGTTGGGTCGCTGAGCAGATGTTTGAAATCATGGCAGATCCCCAGATACTTCTGAACCAATCCATACTTGTAACCTCGTAATCATCTGCCCTTATAATCAAATGCTCTCTACATGGGGCTCCCCTTGGGGTACACCTGGAGGCTCCAATTGGTGCAGAATGCGGCCGCGCGGGGGATTATGGGAGCGATGGGGCGCTCCCATGTGACTCCTCTCTTGCGCGAGCTGCATTGGCTTCCAGTGGATTCCCGGGTGCGCTTCAAGGTGTTGGTGATCACCTTTAAAGCGCTCCATGGCTTGGGGCCGGGGTACTTACGGGACCGCCTTCTGCCACCAATAGCCTCCCACCGGCCGGTTCGCTCCCACAGAGAGGGCCTCCTCAGGGTGCCGTCAGCCAGACAATGTTGGCTGGTGACCCCCAGGGGGAGAGCCTTCTCTGTGGTGGCACCTACCCTTTGGAACAATCTACCCCCAGAGATACGAGTGATCTCAGGACTTTTCGTCAGGCCCTAAAAACTTACTTTTTTCAGTTAGCCGGTCTGTCTTGATTTTAGGGTTGGTTTTTAAAATTTTGATACTGATTTTAAATTGACAAATTTTAAATTATGGGCCAAATTTATTAATTATTTTAAATCTGTTTTTAATTGTAATGTTATGTATAAATGTTTTTATTTTGGCTGTTCACCGCTCTGAGTCCGAAAGGAGAAGGGCGGTATAGAAGTTTGAATAATAAATAAATAAATTTAAAAAATGGGACACTACAGCACTCCCTGCTTATCTCTCTCCTATGCCTCTCCATCCAATCCCCACTGCCTTGGGCTGGCTCCCCCCAACCCAACCCACTACTTAGTTACCTTTCCAAATGTTGCAGGGCTTAGATTAGAATATAAATCAGAATAGAGCTGGAAGGGACCTTAGAAATCTTCTAGTCCAGCCCCCTGCTCAAGCAGGATAACCTATACTATTTCAGACAAGTGACTGTCCAGTCTCTTCTTAAAAACCTCCAGCGATGGAGCACCACTTCTGGTGGCAAGCTGTTCCACTGGTTAATTGTCCTAACTGTTAGGAAGTTTCTCCTTAATTCCAGGTTGCTTCTCTCTTTGATTAGTTTCCATCCCTTGTTTCTTGTCTTGCCTTCTGGTGCTTTGGAAAATAAGTTGACCCCCTCTTCTTTGTGGCAGCCCCTCAAAGCCCTCCCTAGTCCTTCTTTTCTCTTGATGAGCCAAACCCAACTCCTGCAGCCATTCTTCATATGTTTTAGTCTCCAGGCCTTTGATCATCTTAGTTGCTCTTCTTGGCACTTTTCCCAAAGTCTCAACATATTTTTTGTCATGTGATGACCAAAACTGGATGCAGTTATTCCAAGTGTGGCCTTACTAAGGCTTTATAAAGCAGTACTAATACTTCATGTGATCTTGGTTCTATGCCTCTGTTTATACAACCAAGGCTTGTAATAGCTTTTTTGGCTGCTGCCGCACATGGCTGGCACTTACTATCAAGTGATAGTAAGTAAGTAAGTGAGTAAGTAAGTAAGTAAGTAAGTAAGTAAGCACCCAGGTACTTACTTAAGTAAGTACCTGGGTATTTACAAGACCGCCTGCTGCAACCAATAGCCTCCCACCGGCCAATTCTCTCCCACAGAGAGGGGCTCCTCCGGGTGCCGTCGGCCAAGCAATGTCGGCTGGCAACCCCCAGGGGGAGAGCCTTCTCTGTGGGGGCTCCTGTCCTCTGGAACGACTTGCCCCCCGAGATGCGGGGTAGTTTTATTTTAATTAGATATGGGCCAAACTATTTAATATTTTTTAAATTGTTTTTAAATTTTATATCTGTGTGTTTTATTCTGGCTGTACACCACCCTGAGTCCCTTTGGGAGAAGGGTGGTATATAAATTAATTAAATAAGTAAGTAAGTAAGTAAGTAATTGTAAGTAAGGTGACATCTCTGTTTCTCTGTTGCCGATAGAAAAGGATGCATATCTATGGGACAAAGACAATAAAAAGAAAACCTACTTCCACAGGCATAAAATTAGAGACTCCCTAATACAAACGTGGGTGGGAATTAGGCAGAGATACTATTCAAAAGTCCCAAACTGGCTTTCCACGGCAGAGGCAATGATTTACCCCAACAGGTGGGGAATGGAGAAATTGTGCAGATACAAAGATATTGTCGATGGAGGGGGAAATATTAAATCAAATGAAGCCCTGAGAGATCAAGGTATAATCTTAGATTGGTGGACTTATCTGCAAATAAAATCAAGATACCAGAAAGATAAAGAAGAGTATGGCCTAGAATTAGGATATAAGGGATTAGACAAAATTTTGATGGGACCAGGGAAAAAAGCGTTGGCCAAGCTGTATAACTATTTATTAGAGGAAGACAGAGACGAGGATATAATTAGAAATCAATTGAGAGCATGGGAGAGAAATATTGGACACAGTTTGAACTTTAATGAATGGGAAGAAGCCTGGAATAAAAATTATAAATTAACTAGAGCAGCCACATATAAGGAAAATCACTACAAAATGCTTCATAGGTGGCATTTGGCACCTGCAAGACTAGCAAAGATGTTCCCCAATGCGCAGCCAAATTGTTGGAAATGTGGTCATGGTCATGGCACCTTCTTTCATACATGGTGGACATGCCCCGAAGCAAAAAAGTACTGGAGTAAAATTTGGAGATGGTTGAAAGACATACTTAAAGAAGACATTGATCTGAATCCAGAAATATTTCTCCTGGGAATGGTAAAGAAAGGGTACGGAAAGGAAAAGGTCCACCTCCTAATACATATAACTACAGCTGCCAGACTAGCATACGCTCAATACTGGAAAAAGAAAGACCTACCACCAGATGACCTTATAATTAACAAAATATTAGAGTGTGCAGAGATAAGTAAATTAACTCACGAGATAAATGATGATGAAAATTCTGACTATGATACTGTGTGGGGAAGATGGTACAAATGGATAGATGATAGAATTAAGGAAGACATAAAAGGTGCAGAAATCAATTAGAAATGTATAGTACAAATGACACCAGACACTTATTCATGTATATATGTACAAACACTGCGAATCCGATGTTAAACAGAATTGTTATTATATTTTATTTGTGTAAAAAAAATCAATAAAAATTGTATTAAAAAAAAAAAAAGAAAAGGATGTGTGGAGCAACTTGGAGGGCAATGAGGAAGAGGAAGAGGGTGAAGATGAGCTGTGCAAGGAAGGCAGAGCAGAATAACACCGCCGCTGACTCCCACCCCAACCGCCATCTGCCCTGCATCACCGAAAGAGCACCCTTGCAGCTCCCTTTTGGCTTAAAGGCATGAGTGGTCACACGAAAGCCAAATAGGAAGCTGAGCCCCTGGTCACTGCTCACCCCCCATCTTTCCCTCTGCTTGCCTAGTAGGTAGTCTTCTTCCACTCAAGGAGGCTCTCTTAAAGATGTCTTCTAGCTAAATCCTGCCAGCTTTCCTAAGCAGCAGCACTGCAAACATCTAGAAGGAGCGGTGGAGGAGACAAATCAAAATAAGTTGCAAGAAGAGAAAGACATTGAAGACATTGAAGAGATAGTAACAATATGTACTATGAACCAACTAGATAATTCTTTAAGAGTTGATGATAGAGCAGACAATAAAAAGAACAATCTCCCCAAAATAATGAAAAGATTATGGATGGGTATTCAAACAACTCAGCAGAAGGGGTAAGGCAGAGGGAATATTCAGTTTGAACAAAAGTGCTAGAAAGAGACATAAGATCCCAAAGGAGAAATATAAACGAGCATAATACAGGTGATGGAAGTTTGTTCCTTCCGTTTTAAAACCAGCCTCCTCTTCCTCCAATCCACCTTCGCTCAATATACACTCAGCGTAAATACGATGGAGGAATGGAGGAAATGCAGCTTTGTGGCACACTTTGTTAGCCTGGAGCCAGCTTGTTTTGGCCTGTTCTGTACATTGCAGACTTCCTGATCTGTAAAGAGGTTTTGCATGCAGAGAACGAGATGTTCTGAGATTCCCATCTTTCTAAGCACATCCCACAATTACAAGCAATCAACATAATCACCCCCAATCGTGTTGGGTTGATGATCGGTGTTTCACTAATCAGAGGAACAATGAACAATTTGTGGATCGCACAATTCCTAACGGTAAGCGTGCTGTCTCCCAGAAGGCAAAGATTAAAAGTGTGAAGCTCACTAAAATAATCAAGTCCACCAATTATGATCCCGACAATTGGCACCTTCCACCTTCTGTAATGTCTCCAGTGACTGGGGATGGGAAAGAGGAGAAGACCAGCTGTTGAACATCAGGAGACAACCGAAGCTGCTTTTACAGGACCCCTTTTGCCAGATCACTCCAGGCAATTTTGGTATTTTCTTCTGAAGCTCATCGCATGAGAATCTCTCCATATGAGCTCTGTCTCAAAGTTAGAGGAGTAAGCTTGATATTGCAGAATACAGAATAACAGAGCTGGAAGTCTTCTAGTCTAACTCCCTGCTCAAGCAGAAGATCCTATCATTCCAGATCCAGATAGGTGTCAGTTTTGCAAAGTAGTTAAACTGAAGCTCATTTAATCCTCGGGAAATGTTCCACGCCCAGCTTCTCATTTTTACAACTTCCACACCCAAGTTTCTTTTTTAAGCTTTTGCAAAACAAACTCGTTAACAGTGATAGAAATGTGAGAGCATTCTCTGTTTCCAGCACCCACTTAATTAATTGACTGAGATAGAGATCTTTTTAAGATTTAGGTTAACAGAGTTGGAAGGGACCTTGTAGGTCATCTAGTCCAACCCCCTGCCCAAGCAGGAGACCCTACACCATTTCTGACAAATGGCAGTCCAGTCTCTTCTTGAAAGCCTCCAGAGATGAAGCTCCCACAACTTCCGAAGGCAACTTCTGTTCCATTGGTTGATTGTTCTCACTGTCAGAAAACTTCTCCTTATTTCCAGGTTGAATCTCTCCTTGGTCAGTTTTCATACATTATTCCTTGTCTGGCCTTCGGCTGCCTTAGAAAATAGCTTGATCCCCTTCCTCCTCTCTGTGGCAGCCCCTCAAGTATTGGAAGACTGCTATCATGTCTCCCCTGGTCCTTCTCTTCCCTAGACTAGCCATGCCCAGTTCCTACAACAGTTCTTCATGTGTTTTAGTCTCCAGTCCCATAATCATCCTGGTTGCTTTCCTCTTCACTCTTTCCAGAGTCTCAGTATCTTTTTTATAGTGTGGTGACCAAAACTGGATGCAGGACTGTAGGTGTGGTCTTACTAAGTCTTTATAGAGTGGTATTAGTACCTCCCTTGATCTTGATTGTATCCCTCTGTTAATGCAGTTTAGGATTGCATTGGCTTTTTTTGGCTGCCGCTGCACACAAGTTGAAAGAGCTCTTTGAGGCCTCTGAATACAAATTAACATTTAAGTCCAGGTGTGGCCTCACATGTGTAATATAGAGTGATGCTATCACTTGTCGTGATCTTGATCCTATCCCTCTGTTGATGCCACCTAGGATTGCACTGACTTTTTTGGCAGCTGTAGCACATTGCTGACTCATACTTTAATGAGGTACCTAGATCCCTCTTACAGTCCCATTTTGCCTATTGTGTATCTGGCACTTTCCACCTCCTGTGATGTCTCCAGTGCCTGGGGAAGGGAAAGAAAAACTGGGGAAGGGAAAAGTGCAGGACCTTCCTTTTCTTACCACTGAACTGCATCTTTTTGAAGAGGGCCCAATACTCAAGTCTGTCAAGTTTCTTCTGGATTTTGAATCTATCTTCCAAAAGTGTTAGCAATTCCCATTTTGGGATCATCCATAAATATGAGGAGTACCCCTCAATCCCCTCATCTAGTTCGATTGGAGCAATGCAAAAATCATCAGCCACTCTACCACGCTTGTGACTTTATCGACTTTATTCCATCCCACAAATTTCTGGTTTTTCTTTGAAGACATTTCCCTTCTCCTCCAAGAAGCTTCTTCAGCTCTGACTGGATGGTGGGGAATGGAAGGATTTATACTCCTTGCAGACAGCTGGTCATTTGCATCCTTTTTAGAGAGTCCTTGAGGCCACTTGAAGGTTTTATCTGTGTCATCAGGGTCACCTGAGTGGTAGAAATTGGTGTGGAGCCTTCTTGGAACTGTTGAAAGTTGAAACAAGGCGGCTCCATATCAATTTGCACCATTCAGGTGATCCTGATGATACAGATAAGCCTTCAGGTGACCTTAACAACCTGCAAGAGCCTGTAGTACAGTGGACTAAGCACTGTTATTAACATCTGCTGCCTGCAATTACTGCAAGTTCAAATCTCACCAGGCTCAAGGTTGACTCAGCCTTCCATCCTTTCAAAGGTAGGTGAAATGAGGACTCAGATTGTGGGGGCAATAAGCTGACTTTGTATAAATATACAAAAGTATGAAGGCTATTGCTTAACGCATTGTAAGCCGCCCTGAGTCTCCGGAGAAGGGCGGCATATAAATCAAATAAAAAAAAAAATAAAAAAAAATAAATTCCATTCCTTCACCATCCAGTCAGAGCTGAAGAAACTTCTTGGAAGTTTAGCGTTTCATTGGCTTTTTTGGCTGCCGCTGCACACTGTTTGCTCATATTTATCTGGTTTTCCACTAAGACTCCAAGATCCCCCTCACAGTTACTACTGCTATTAAGCCTGGCTTCACCCAGTCTATAAGTGTACTTTTGGTTTTTCCTGCCAAAGTGTAAGACTTGACTTTTCTCTCCATTGAAGGACAGGGAGTCCTTGACTTGCAACCACAATTGAGCGCAACATTTCCGCTGCTAAGTGAGACAGCTACGTGAGTTTTGCCCCATTTTGCAACCACAGTTAAGTGAATCATTGCAGTTAGTAACCCTGTTGTTAAGGGAAACTGGCTTTCCCGCCAGGACGCTGCAACCTGAATAGGTACATGTCAGTTGCCAAGCCGCCAATTCTGATCATGTGACCATGGGAATGTTGTGGAAAATAGTCATAAGCCACTTTTCTCAATACCATTGTAACTTCGAATGGTCACTAAACAAAAGGTTGTAAATGGAGGATTATCTCTATCCCATGAGCTGTTGCCACAGGCAATTCCTGGGCCAGCTTCACAATAGCAATAGACTTATATACCGCTTCACAGTGCTTTACAGCCCTCTCTAAAGGGTTTACAGAGTCAGCATATTGTCCCCAACAATCTCGGGCCTCATTTTACCCACCTTGGAAACATGGAAGGCTGAGTCAACCTTGAGCCTGGTGAGATTCAAACTGCCAAATTGCAGGCAGCCAGCAGTCAGAAATAGCCTGCAATACTGCATTCTAACCACTATGCCATCACGGCCCTTCCTTCCTTCCTTCCTTCCTTCCTTCCTTCCTTCCTTCCTTCCTTCCTTCCTTCCTTCCTTTCCTTCCCTTCACAAGCAATAGCACTTAGACTTATATACCGCTTCATAGTGCTTTCACAGCCCTCTCTAAGTGGTTTATAGAGTCAGCCTATTGCCCCCAACAATCTGGGTCCTCATTTTACCCACCTTGGAAGGAAGGATGGAAGGCTGAATCAAACTTCAGCCTGTCAGGATCAAACTCCTGGCATTGAGCAATGAGTTAGCCTGAAATACTGCATTCTAAACACTGCGCCACCAGGGAGGGAGGGAGGGAGACATGGACTACAGTGGGGTGTAGGAGATGATCAGGTTGAGTCTGAGGGAGGGGGTCAAATCCTTTTGCGTCCACAAGAGATCCAACCCGCCTTGAATTCCATTGATTTTTATCTGCTGCTAATTTGCTTTGACCATTATAGTTCAGATCCTTGCATTAGCTTACAACAAACTTATATTCATGTGAACTGCCTGGATTTCTGGTTTCCTGTGCTTGACCAGGTGTCTTAACTGCACACCTTGATCAGCAAAGAGTTCATCCATTTCCTCTGGTTGGTTGGATAGCCTGTAGTACGTACCTGTAGCAAAGTCATTTTGTTTTCCTCGAATATTTACCCAGGTACTTTCAACAATGCTTTCACCTCTAGTATTGTGTACTTCTGTGGAAATGTAGTAATTTCTTACTTAAAATGCTACCCTGCCCTGTTTCCTTGGTTCTGCTTCTTTTGAAGCAGGAAGTAATGACACCCGGGTGGTGATCGCTACCGGATCGCCGAACCACAGGGAAAAATCGCTACCGGATCACGCGATCCAGTCCGATGCGGGAGCATTTTAACCCCTGGATTGGTCCCAATCATAGGTTCCATCCCACCAAGTTTCTGTAATGGCTACAATATCAAACGAGCCCTCACATATTAGGATTTCAAGCTTTCCCTGCTTGTTCCCTATGTGGATGTCGCCCCGAAATGGCAAGCCAGAGCAAGCCATCCCTGGGCTGCCATTCAGGGAGGGGAAGATCCACCATCACCATGTGAGCCATCAGCTGAGGAGTGGAATGGCCGAGCACTGGGTGAATACTCCACTGGGCTGTGAGCTGCCAGGAATGCCTCCGGACCTGCCGTCAGCTGAGAAGCAGAGACCAGACCAGGCTGAAACAGCTGAGCATCGGCAATAGGAAGCTGGAGGGGTGGGGGACGGGTGCACATGCGAAGATTCTGCTGGACTAAATGTGGGCAGATGCCAGCGGGTTGGGATGCCAGGGTGTAGGGTAGATGCACATACTTAAGGGTGAAGGGATAAACCTCAGTTAGCGCTGACTTTGTTTTGCTTCTTTGCGTGTTGGTCACTTTGCTTGTTGGTCACTTTGCTTGTTGGTCACTTCACGCTGCGTTTCACACTTTCAAGGGCAAATGCTTCAAACTGAACTGTGTTGTCTGAGGTTTCTTGATGCTGAACTACGGAACGTGACAGTGGATATAATTTACTTGGTCTTCAGTAAGGCATTTGATAAAGTAGATCACAACCTACTATTTGATAAAGAGAGAAAAATACAGGTGAGACAGCATCACTACCATATGGATTTGTAACTGGCTGACCTAACCACACTCACTGTGTAGTCCTTAATAGAACTGCATCTACATGGAGGGAAGTATGCAGGGAGTACTCCAAGGCTCTGTCTTAGGCCCAGTACTCTTCAATGTCTTCATCAATGATTTAGATGAGGGAGTAGATACAGGGGTGAAATCCAGCAGGTTCTGACAGGTTCTGGAGAACCGGTAGTGGAAATTTTGAGCAGTTCAGAGAACCGGCAAATACCAACTCTGCCTGGTCCCAGAGTGGGAAGGAAATGGGGATTTTGCAGTGTCCTTCCCCTGGAATGGGGTGGGAATGGAGATTTTGCAGTATCCTTCCCCTGCCACGCCCACCAAGACATCCCCACAGCACTCTTCTCTGTGCTTCTCTTCTCTCTTCTTCTCTTCTTCTCTTTCTCTTTCTTCTTCTCTCTGCTTCGCTCTTCTTTCTTTCTCCCTCTGCTTTTCTTTCTCTTTCTCCCTCTCTTTTTCTCTTCTCTCTTCTCTTCTTCCCTCTGCTTTTCTTTTTCTCTTTTTCTCTCTGCTTCTCCCTTCTCTCTTCCTCCCTCTGCTTTTCTTTTTCTCTCTCTTTTTCTCTTCTTCTCTCTTCTTCTCTCCTTCTCTTCTTCCCTCTGCTTTTCTTTTTCTCTCTTTTTCTTTCTTCTTCTCTCTGCTTCTCCCTTCTCTCTTCCTCCCTCTGCTTTTCTTTTTCTCTCTCTTTTTCTGCATTAAGAGAGGGATAGAATCAAGATCACATGAAGTGTTACTACTACTTTATAATGCCTTGGTAAGGCCACACTTGGAATTACTGCATTCAGTTTTGGTTGCCACAATATATAAAAAAGATGTTGAGATGTTGAGAGTGCAGAGAAGAGCAACAAGATGATTAGGGGACTGGAAGTTAAAACATACAAACAATGGTTGCAGGAATTTGTTCTTCATGTTTTAGGTTTGGTCCCATATATTGATCTCCCTCCCCTCCAGTTTTAATTTAAATCAGGGGTGAAATGCTCCCGGTTCGGACCGGATCGCCTGATCCAGTAGCGATGGCGGTGGGTGGTTCGGAGAACCGGTAGCAAAAATCCCTATGCCCACCCCACCCCCACCATGCCCAGCTGAGCTGCACAATCATCAGAGGCTTTTTTTTTTTACTTTTAAAAGCATTTTTTCTACAACCTCTTCCGACGAAAAAATGCTTTTAAAAGTTTTTTTTAAAAAAGCCTCTGATGATCGCACGGCTCAGCTGGGATCATCAGAGGCTTTTCAAAGCATTTTTTTTCTGCAACCTCTTGGCCGAAGAGGTGGTAAAAAAAATGCTTTGAAAAGTCTCTGACGATCCCAGCTGAGTTGCCTGATCAGCAGAGAGGCATCTTTTTAAAAGCCTCTCTGACGATCCCAGCTGAGTTGCCTGATCGGCAGAGGCATTTTTTCTAATGCTTTGAAAAGTTTAAAAAAAAAAAAAAGTTGGCCATGCCCACCCAGTTACATTACCCCCCCCCAAGCCACGCCCACAGAACCAGTAGTAACAAATTTTACATTTCACCCCTGATTTAAACCCTTCGGATGATCAGAGCTAGTTGTTTTCCAAATACATTCTTGCTGGTCTTCATGAATTGCAATCCATCTTTTGCTAGGTAGTGTAATCCATAATCCAGAAAGCCAAGTTCTCATGATGTCACCGTTCTTTGAGCCAGCAATATCCTTTGTTCCCTCATTGGGTCATTGTCCTAGCACTGGGATGCAGATGAGAAAAACAACCTTAAGCACCCAAATCCTTTGATTTTTCTGCCTAGTTGTTCCTAGTCCATTTGATGGGGATTTTAGGTTTTTAATGGCATCATTCATGACAACATGAAAGAAGAGAAAAGGATAATAATTGGTTAGCTTGGCTATTCCAGTGAGCCTTTTTGTCACATCTTTATCTTTGCACCTGGGCGACAATACTCTTCTCTTAAGGAACTGCCAGGTCTGCAAATTGTTGACTCTCTTCCTTTGAGTAGTGAGTCACCAACCACCAACACTTTGTTGATGATTTATGATGGCATCCAATTTTTGAAGGCGCTAAGAAAGATGAGATCTCAAAAGACTTCATTTTCTGCATGCAAAACCTCTTCAACAGATCAGGAAGTCAGACAATATACAGAACAGAACAAAACAGGCAGGCCCCAGGCTAGCAAAGGAACACCGCAAGATGTCATCTCCTCCTTGCATTTATTCCGCTTCTATGCTGAATATATTTTGAGGGATTGAGGGATTAGAGGAAGGCAAGCCTGGTTTTAGGAACAAACTTCAATCACCTGCATTGGGCTGATGTCATCACACTGATAAGCCAAACAGGCACAGGATCTGCAAGCTTTGGTGAAACAAACGGCGGAACAACGCAGTGAAAGGCGGGGGTTAAGATTGAAGGTAAAGGAGGACAAACCGAGGATGAGAATCCAGCCTTAGAACTGGTGCTGAAAACATCGAAGCGGAGAACTTCTGCCTTTTAAGATCCCCCACCACCACTCAAGGGACCCCGTCTTTTCGCCCTCTGCACGCTCTCAGAGGCGCCGCGTCTCCGGATCCCTTTCCTGCAGAGTCCTTTAGGTGCAGAACGCGCCCCTCTCCTTGCGAAGCTCAGAGGCGCTCTGCCCATGCTCAGAGGCCGGCTGGCACATCCCCTCCCCCGCTGAGCTCCACCCCCCCCCCACCTCCCGAGAATACCCGAGTACCTTCCCCAACGGAGCCGACAAAATAGCAGCCCGAGGACCCAGCAGCGGCGAGAGCAACGGCGGCAGGTCTGTCTTTGGGATTGAGAAGGCGGGCGGGTAGCCCTTGGGGACCCTGGAGGACATCCGTCCGGGCACTGGGACCCGAATTCTTCTCTTCTCTCTTCTTCTCTCTTCTCTTTTTTCTCTCTTCTTCTCTTCTTCCTTCTTCTCCTCTCTGTTTCTCTCTTCTGTCTTCCTCCCTCTACTTTTCTTTTTCTCTCTCTTTTTCTCTTCTTCTCTCTTCTTCTCTCTGCTTCTTTCTGCTCCTCTCTTTTTCTCTTTTCTCTCTCTCTTTTTCTCTTCTTCCCTCTGCTCCTCTCTTCTTCTCTCTTCTTCTCTTTCTCTTTCTTCTCTGTGCTTCGCTCTTCTTCTCTTCTTCCCTCTGCTTCTTTCTGCTCCTCTCTGCTTCGCTCTTCTCTCTTCCTCCCTCTGCTTCTCTTTCTCTTTCTCCCTCTCTTTTTCTCTTCTCTCTTCTCTCCTCCCTCTGCTTTTCTTTCTCTTTCTCCCTCTCTTTTTCTCTTCTCTCTTCTCCCTTCTCTCTTCTTCCCTCTGCTTTTCTTTTTCTCTTTTTCTCTTCTTCTCTCTGCTTTTCATTTTCTCTCTTGCTTTCTTCTTCTCACTGCTTCTCCCTTTTCTCTTCCTCCCTCTGCTTTTCTTTTCCCCTCTCTTTTTCTCTGCTTCTCTTCTTCTCTTTTCTATCTCTCTTTTTCTCTTCTCTCTTCTCTCCTCCCTCTGCTTTTCTTTCTCTTTCTCTTTCTCCCTCTCTTTTTCTCTTCTCTCTTCTCCCTTCTCTCTTCTTCCCTCTGCTTTTTTCTCTTTTTCTCTTCCTCCCTCTGCTTTTCTTTTTCCCTCTCTTTTTCTCTGCTTCTCTGCTTCTCTTTTCTATCTCTCTTTTTCTCTTCTTCCTTCTGCTCCTCTCTTCTTCTCTCTGCCTTCACGCCGGCGCTGGAGCCCCCGGGCCCCTTTTTTTGCACCTGGAGAATTTCGGGCGCTACGTGGGGCGCAGAGGCCGAGGGTCCGAAGGGCCCAGGAGAATCTCGCTTCGGGCGATGGAAAGCGGACCACCCAGCCTCCCGCGCTCATTCTTAGTTGAGCGGGAGTAGCAGGAATGCCAACCGGGAAAAAAGAGATGATTGGCAGCTGGGCACCCCGTGTGGAATTCCAACTCCCATCACCCCCTTCCTGAAGAGATGGCTGGGGATGATGGGGAAGGGGACTGGAGCGAACGCTGGGTGTCCTTCTCGTGCGGGGGGCATCAACCCTGTTTCTTGTTGTGGGAGGAAAGAGACCCCCGCCCTTCGTTTCCCCAACCCGCCGGAGCAGAGGCGGCCCCATCGCCATCCCCGGCTGAATTTCATTTCTCTTCCCCCGATTCGGGCTCTCGCGGTGGAGCCTGTTGTGGGGTCGACGTCGACCCAAGCCAGGGTTTCTTTCAGGTTCCGGGTCCCGTGTGAACGCAGGGAAGGGTCAATTCCGCACTCGGGTTCGATCGCTGGCAGAAACGTCAGTTTCAGAGCCGACAAGGGAAGCAGAAAGGGGTCCCCAGAGATCACCAAGACCGCTCCCGTAGAAACCTCTCTTCTTTTGGAGGGTTGTGGGGTCTGAAGTGATTGAGGGGGCCGGTGGTGGGTGTCAGTTTGGAGAGAAAGGCTGCCTTGTGTGCAGCACCTGGGGAGTGGAGTCAGGAAACTGGAGCTTTTTTGGGGGGTGGGGGTGGGAAGGAGACACTGAAGTCAGAATAACTTGGAAGTTGGAAGGAAACTTGGAGGTCATTCATTCATTCATTCATTCATTCATTCATTCATTCATTCATTTATTCATTCATTCATTCATTCATTCATTCATTCATTCATTCATTTATTTATTTATTGTTCAATTTATATGCCCCCTTCTCCGAAGACTCAGGGCGGCTTACAATGCACTTATAGCAATAGCCTTCATTCTTTTGTATATACCTGCTTAGTAGGGCTTTCTAGGGGGTTCTAGCCCAACCCCCTTATACCATTCCAGACAAGTGGCTGTCCAATCTCTTCTTAAAAGCCTCCAGTGATGAAACACCCAGAGCTTCTGAAGTTTCACTAGTTAATTGCGAAGTTAGGAAGTTTCTCCTTAATTCCAGGTTGCTTCTCTCCTTGATTGATTTCCATCCATTATTTCTTGCCTTGCCTTCAGGTGCTCTGGAGAACAGGTTGATCCTCTAACCCTTCCCTCTCTCCCTCCTTCCTTCCCTGTCTTTGGACTGGCGGAGGTATTTGCAGTAGCGTCTCTGGAGTGAGTCCTCTGGAGTGAGGAAAAAGGAGTCCTTTTCCTTTAAGTTTATATTCCATTGGCATGCCTTCCTGGGCTTAGCCCAGATAAAACGATCTTGAGATTTTCAGATTTGTTGAGATTTGGGCCAACACAAAGTGCATATCAGTAGTAACCAAGTCAGCTCTTGATTCTTTCTGTCCTTGTTAGTACTATAGGTTATAAGAGCCAAGGTGGCGCAGTGGTTAGAGTGCAGTACTGCAGCTACTTCAGCTGACTGCTAGTTCCGCAGATCAGCGGATCAAATCTCACCGGCTCAAGGTTGACTCAGCCTTCCATCCTTCTGAGGTGGCTAAAATGAGGACCCAGATTGTTAGGGGGCAATATGCTATTTAGTATACTGTCTTTGGTGTAAGCCACCCAGAGTCCTCGGAGAGTGGGCAGCATAGAAATATGACAAACAAACAAACAAACAAATAAATATGAACCAGCAGCCAAAAAAGCCAATGCAATCCTAAATTGCATTAACAGAGGGATTCAATCAACCAATGGAATACCTTGCCTTCAGAAGTTGTGGGTGCTCCATTGCTAGAGGCTTTCAAAAAGAGATTGGGCAACCATTTGTCTGAAATGCTATAGAGTCTCCTGCTCGAGCAGAGGGGTTGGACTAGAAGATCTCCAAGGTCCCTTCCAACTCTTTAAAAAAAAAAATTCTATTGCACTCTCACACATAACAACTGCAAGTACAGCTCCAGCATGTAGATGACAAATTGTTGAAGAACACACATGGGTTCATCTTTTTCGGAACTCATAGCAGAGACTGTAATACAGCATCTAAAAACTATGGCACTCCAATATATATATATATATATAACCAAAAGTATGAACTCAGCATGTAGATGACACCTCACAGGTAGACCATCAAAAAACAACCCACACTAACAAAATGCTCTTTTACCAGGTAGTAACTAATCTCCCACAACTAGAGCTGTGTAAGAACATTAACGTGAAGTGTTAATACCTTATCAATGCCTTGCTAAAGCCTCATTTGGAATACTGCATCCAGTTTTGGTCGCCATATTATTAAAAAAGATGTTGAGACTTTAGAAAAAGTGCAGAGAAGAGCAACCAGGAGGATTAGGGGACTGGAGACTAAAACATCTGATGAATGTTGTAGGAACAGGGCCTGGCTAGTCTAGTGAAGAGAAGGACCAGGGGAGACATGGTAGCAGTCTTCCAATATTTGAGGGGCTGCCACAGAGAGGATGGGGTCAAGCTATTTTCCAGGACAACTGAAGGCCAGACAAAGAATAATGTATGGAAACTGACCAAGGAAAGATTCAACCTAGAAATAAGGAGAAATTTTCCGACAGTGAGAACAATCAACTGATGCAACAGAAGTCACCTTTGGAAGTTGTGGGAGCTTCATCACTGAAAGGTTTCAAGAAGAGACTAGACTGCCTTCTGTCCAAAATGGTGTAGGGTCTCCTGCTTGGGGTGGGGGGTTGGACTGGATGACCTACAAGGTCCCTTCCAACTCTGTTATTGAGTTGTCTGTTCCCTGACATGGCCTCCCTTGAGGAGGTGCCAGGAGGGGAGAAGATGGAGTCGTGTTAGGTCTGAGAGGGGACCTTCCTTCCAGAATCACTCTTGCAGTTCCCCATCTCACTTCCTGCCTTTCTTCTCTCTTCCCAGCATGATGGCTCAGCTCAAGCAGTGGATTTGGAGACATGAATACTGGCTACCTCCAGGATTAACCTGGGAGGACATGCAGGAGACAGAGGATGCCCACTATCCCCAACCCCATCACCTCCTGCTCGGCCTCCCCATCTCTCTCCTGATGGTCGCCCTCCGGTTCTTCTTCGAAAGGCAAGCTCTTGGCCAGACAAAACCAACTCAGAGCAGGAGGAGGCAAAACCCCAATTGTTTGGAGAAAGCTTTCCTTTCCTATGCACTGAAAAGCTTGAAACAGTGGGATTTCCTTTCTTTAAACATCTTCTTAAAAAAGATGTTGAGACTGTAGAAAGAGTACAGAGAAGAGCAACAAAGATGATTAGGGGACTGGAGGCTAAAACATATGAAGAACGGTGGCTGGAATTGAGTATGTCTAGTTTGATGAAAAGAAGGACCAGGGGTGACATGATAGCAGTGTTCCAATATCTCAGGGGCCTTGCTTTTAGCCACAGGAAATCTTGGCCCAATGGTGGTTGAGGACTACCTGTATAATCATTGTTAGGCAGGGGTGAAATGCTCCCGGTTCGGACTGGATCACCTGATCCGGTAGCGATGGCAGTGGGTGGTTCGGAGAACCGGTAGCAAAACTCTTTGCCCCCCTCCCCTCCCATGCCCAGCTGAGCCCAGTGATCATCAGAGGCTTTTTTTTTTTTTTACTTTTAAAAGCATTTTTTCTTCAGCCGAAAAGATACTTTTAAAAGAAAAAAAAAAAGCCTCTGACGATCAGGCAACTCAGCTGGGATCATCAGAGCCTTTTAAATGCATATTTTCTACAACCTCTTTGGCCGAATAGGTTGTAGAAAAAATGCTTTTAAAAGGCTCTGTCGATCCCAGCTGAGTTGCCTGATTGTCAGAGGCTTTTTTTTTTCTTTTAAAAGCAAAAAAAAATGCCTTTAAAAGAAAACAAAAGCCTCTGATGATCAGGCAACTCAGCTGGGATCATCAGAGCCTTTTAAAAGCATTTTTTCTACAACCCACCCAGTCACATTACCCCGCCACCACCACCAAGCCATGCCCACAGAACCGGTAGTAACAAATTTTACATTTCACCACTGTTGTTAGTACTTTGTTAAATTCCATTAATTTTTTTTTTTAAAAAAAGAGAGATTAGGATCAAAATCAATCAATCAATCAGAATAGAGCTGGAAGGGACCTTGGAGGTCTTCTAGTCCAGCCCCCTGCTCAAGCAGGAGATCCTATACCCGTGATGGCGAACCTATGGCATGCGTGCCACAGGTGGCACGCGGAGCCATGTTGCCTGGCACGCACAGTGGTGCCAAGTCCTCTTCCGGATTTCTGGCTCACGCATGCGCACCGGCCATGCCATTGACAGCCGCTTCCTGGGATCCACGTTGCAGGCAAACCAGCGCTGCCTCTGCTCGAGGTTTGCCTTATGGGGGTGGGGGGGAGGAGAAAGAGGGGAATGCTCTTTGCAGAGGCAGCGGCTCCTCCCCCTCCCCCTGCCAGCTTCGCTGTTAATTTTGGGGTTTGCCTTGGGGGGGGAAAAGAAAGGTCCTGGTTGGGGGCAACTCCTCTTTATAGATGCAGCAGCAACTCCTCCTCCCCCCCCGCCCCAGCCTCGCTGTAAATCTCAGGATTTGCCTTACTGGGGGGGAGGGGCGGGAGAAAGGTCCTGGTGGGAGGGACATCTGTGGTGCCAGTGACTGCAGCCACGCTCCGGAAAAGCCCCTTTGGAGAGCCAATCAGCCGTGTGCAAGGTGGTGGCCAGAGCAAGAGAAGCAGGATGCCAGACGCTCAGCTCTGCAGACCCACAGAGCTAGGGTATGGGGCTTCCCTATATAATTTTGCCTGCGCCACTGCCTCTTTGCCGGCACAAACGGCCCTCTGCCGCTGGCTCTTTGCCGGCAAAGTTATGTAGGCAAGCTCTGCGCCCCGCCACCAGAGAAATTGCCTGACCGGTTCCAACAGGGCTTCTCCAGATTGTGGCTGCAGTCACTGGCACCACGGACGTCCCTCCCCCAGAACATTTCTCCCCCCCGTAATGTTATAGGAAAAATGACCGACTAGGTCAAGCTCTTCAATGCAGGAAAGAGTTTATTGCGCAAGGTTCAAACAGTCCAAAGACAGCGAAGGGTCTGAACAAAGATGGCTGATTTTGACCAGATATTTATACAGTATAAAGGCAAAGTTATTACGAAGAGTGCGACATTTCACACGTAGAAGTTACCCTTTAATCTATCTCTAGGAAAAACATAACAGCCCTTTTCCCACAGGCTCAGGTTCTCAGCTCCAGAGCTCAAGACATAATAAAAGGAGATAAGGGGCACAAAGGCGCCTCATGAGCAGTAAAGAGGACAGTAAGGGAAGCAGTATTTCTTCTCTAGAATCTACATGACATTTGGGGTGTAATAAACATTAAACAACAGGATGTATCTGTTTAGGGTCAGTTTGCCCCTTTTACAATTCTGTACCTACGTCAAATACCGTTTGTCATCTCAGCACCTTGGCACAGAAGAGGCACTTCTGTCTTGACCAAAGATTTGGATTTCTAATATTTGAGTTTTATCCCAATATCGAATCTTAGCCTGGCTCAGTAAGGCAAACCCCGAGATTTACGATGAGGCTGGCAGCAGGATGAGGCAAACTTCAAGTTTTAGGAAGAAGCTGGCAGGGAGGGAGGAGGATCTGCCACTGTTGCCTCTGCAAAGAGGATTCCTCCCCAAGCAGGAGTTTTTCTCCCCCACCCCCTACCCTGCAAGGGAAACTTCAAGTTTTAGGAAGAAGCTGGCAGGGAGGGAGGAGGATCTATTCCTCCCCAAACAGGAGTTTTTCTCTTTCCCCCCCCGCCCCGCAAGGGAAACTTCAAGGTTTACGATGAGGCTCGCAGGGGGAGGAGGAGGAGCCGCCGGTTTTTGGATTTGGAGAGGAAAGGGTTTTCGGGCGGCAGTGCTGAGATCCCCTCACGGAAACAAAAAAGTGCAGTGCGTTTCAGGCGGTGGATCTGGCCTTCTGCGGAGGAGGAGGAGGAAGGCGCGCAGTTCTGCAATGTGCACCGGAGAACCACAGAGGAAAGCGTTTTCTGGCCAATCCAAAAACGGAGCGGGCGGCTGGCCATGTGCCCTTCTCCTCCTACTCCGCAGACTCGCCTTCTCTTTCCTCCTGGCCAGATCCTCCGCCTGAAGCGCAATGCACTTTTTTTGATTCGGGGAGAGGATCGCAGCGCTGCTGCCCGAAAACCCTTTCCTCTCCAAATCCAAAAATGGGGAGGCCAAAAACGTGCATTGCATTTCAGGCCTCTGGGGAAGGGATTGAAGCCTGCTGCTGGCTGCTCCTGCCACTGAGTGGAAAGAGGTAGCATGAGAAGCGCCAGCGGCAATGGGGTGGCAGTGGAAAGGATGGGTGTGCTGGGGCTTCAATTGCCCCCCTCCCCAGGCCTGGGGCCATGCCAGAAGCCTGCTCATGCGGGGAAACAGGGAAGTCAGTCCCGGCTCGTCCATCCTTACAGCCACCACCCCCTTGCTCCTGGGAGTGGCGGTTCTTGCGTTGCTGCAGGGGGCTTGCTGGGAAGCCCAGCACCCAGTGGGGAGGAGCCCAAGGAAGGGCGCGTGTTCGGAGCTTCCCCAGCTGGCACATGGCGGAGACGAGAGTGCTGGGCGCCAGCCAGGGAATGGCTGTCTTGCCAGGGAACAGTTTGGTATCTGGTTGTCCTTCGGTAAGAGGCGTGCCGGCTCCCTTGGAAAAAGTGGGAGCGCACGCATGCGCAGCGTGCATGTGTGGGTAGGGTCATGTGCACATGTGGGGGGAGGGGGTCATGAGCGCATGCGCAAATGAGGTGCGTGTTGCATTGTGGGTGCTGGCACGCGCGAGCGCAATAGCGGGAGCGCGCTCAGACTTTTGGCACTCAATGCCAAAAAGGTTTGCCATCACTGTCCTATCCCATTCCAGACAAGTGACTGTCCAGTCTCTTCTTAAAAACCTCCAGTGATGGAGCACCCACAATTTCTGGAGGCGAGCAGTTCCACTGGTTAATTGTCCTCACTGTTAGGAAGTTTCTCCTTAATTCCAGGTTGCTTCTCTCCTTGATCAGTTTCCATCCATTGTTTCTTGTCCTGCCTTCTGGCGGCTTTGTTTTCTTTCTCTTGGGTTTCATGTTCCTGTTCTTGAGCAGAGCATGAAACAAGGAAGCCAAAAATTGGTTAAATTTAACCGATGTTCGTTCGTCTGACCCAACCTGTTCCCTTTGCCAGGAAGATCAGCATCCCCTTGAGCAAAAAACTAAGACTGCAAGAAAAGGTGAGGCGGAAACCTTCTCCAAACCCCATCCTGGAAGCTTTTTACAGGAAATGGAGAAAAAATCCTCAACAGGTAAGTTTCTTCCAGGTATTGGAAGATATGGCTAAAGGTGGCTGAAACTCTGGCCTTGGAGAAAATGCCTGATATTCATTGGCCTTATTTATTTAATAAGGATACAGAAGGATCTTGATAGATTGAACACTGGGCACTATCTAACAAAATGAAATTCAATGGTGAAAAAAGTAAGGTTCTACATTTAGGCAAGAAAAACAAAATGCACAGGTACCGTATAAGTGGTACCTTGCTCAATAGTAGTAACTGTGAGAGGGATCTTGGAGTCCTAGTGGACAACCATTTAAATATGAGCCAGCAGTGTGCAGCAGCTGCCAAAAAAGCCAACACAGTTCTGGGCAACATCAACAGAGGGACAGAATCAAGATCACGTGAAGTGTTAATACCACTTTATAAAGCCTTGGTAAAGCCACACTTGGAAGACTGCACCCAGTTTTGATCACCACAATGTAAAAAAGTTGTGGAGACTCTAGAAAGAGTGCAGAGAAGAGCAACAAAGATGATTAGGGGACTGGAGGCTAAAACATATGAAGAACAGTTGCAGGAACTCGGTATGTCTAGTTTAATGAAGAGAAGGACTAGGGGAGATATGATAGCAGTCTTCCAATATCTCAGGGGCTGCCACAAAGAAGAGGGAGTCAAAGCCCCTGAGGGCAGGACAAGAAGCAATGGGTGGAAACTAATCAAGGAAAGAAGCAACTTAGAACTAAGGAGAAATTTCCTGACAGTTAGAACAATTAATAAGTGGGACAACTTGCCTGGAGAAGTTGTGAATGCTCCAACACTGGAGGTTTTTAAGAAGATGTTGGATAACCATTTGTCTGAGGTGGTGTAGAGTTTCTTGCCTTGGCAGTGGGTTGGACTAGAAGACCTCCGAGGTCCCCTCCAACTCTGTTATTCTATTCTATTTATATATTAAGCAGACTAGGGCTTGTTGCTTTTCCAAGTAAGATGCTCTCATGCTTGGCTGTGTATCTTTTCTCTTCACCTAACGTATGTCCTGTTTTCCAGGAAGAAGTCAACAGCTTAGCCAAGCAGTGCGACCTCCAACCGAGGCAAGTAGAAAGGTGGTTCCGATACCGGCTAAATCAAGACCGGCCCAGTTTGACCAAGGAATTCTGTGAAGCCAGGTGAGCAGAAACTCTTGGGGCCATATAGCAACAGCAGTAGCACTTAGACTTATATATCGCTTCCCAGTGCTTCCCAGCCCTCTCTAAGCGGTTTACAGAGTCAGCCTCTTGCCCCCAACAATCTGGGTCCTCATTTTATCTACCTCGGAAGGCTGAGTCAACCTTGAGCCTGGTGAGATTCGAACTGCCAAATTGCAGGCAGCCGGCAGTCAGCAGAAGTCGCCTGCAGTACTGCATCTAACCACTGCGCCACCGCAGCTCATAGTCAATGTGCAGCTCCTTGGCTTTGGTGGATCTTTCAGTGGCGAGTGGGATTTCTGTCCTGTCCAACTTTCCAAGATGATTGTGAACAGGGTGGATTTGATTTAAATCAAGTCGATTGAAATCACGATTGGAATCATGATTGGAATCACTAGTAAAAAGGCTTGATTTAAATCAACTCGATTTAAATCATAATTTTTAAAAAGCATCTGTCATCTCTGTCCCACAGCGGCTTCTCCTCTGACCTGCTGTTGACTCATCAACAGTCCCAATATTGCAGAATATACAGCCTCATGCTACATAACTAAGCTCCATTTCATGCTGAATAAACTAAATTATTAGTGTATCTTAAATAGAAATCTATCCTTAGATAGATTTTTACTCCAAAAGCCTTTTGTTAAAATAAATTTGATAAAAATCAAAAAGATCCAATTTAAATTTTAAAAAACCCAATTTATTTTTTTTTAATCATCATTTTTATCCACCCTGATTGTGAATGATTTAAAAAGGGCATATCTAAAATGCCAAAACTACTAGATACAAAGATAGTTTTTCCCCCTACTGTGCCATCACTCTGCTGAACACTTTTTCAGTGCTCTTGTAACTTCAAATGGTCACTAAATGAACTGTTGTAGGTCAAGGACTACCTGTATTTTCTGTATTTACATAATACATTCAGGAAAGAGAAGGGATCTATGTCAAGCTCGAAGCCCGCTTCTGCTGTTGCAAACATTATTACTTCTCAGCATGGCAAAGGACAAGGGGGGAGGGAAGGGTAAGAAGGAATGGAGGCTCCAGACTTCAAGGAGGAGAGCCGTGAGAGCCAAGGGCACATCTGCAGGTGTTGGCCAAAACCAGAGATTTTTTCTCATAACAATGCAATGACACACAATTGGACAATGTGACCTGCACTAATAGGAGGGAGGGGGAATTCTATGTTGTAACTATGTGGGTTTGCGCGGGAATTAAGTAGAGCTGGTTTTGCCTTCAATAGTGCCGAAATGATGTACTCAATAAAGTTTTGCATTGAGACATTGGCAGATCTCGAGTGTGCTTGCTTTAGTTGGGATCGTCAGTCAGGACGTTGACAATCTATTCAATAGTTCCAGAGATCGGAATCTGGACCAAAGAATCTGAAGTAGAAGAAACACAACACTGTGGAAAAGTTTTTCACTGTTTCAGAAGGTGGAAGTGAGGGCTGTTGGAGTAGTGGATGTCTTGCACTTCTGTGAGGTGGACTAGATGATCTTTGTATACCCCTCCAGCTTTAGAAGCTCTGGATTTCCACGTCTGCTGTTCAATGTGTCCTCATATTTTTTTCTAATTGTTTTCCAGCTTGGGAACAATCTACTATTTTCTTTCCTTCTTCATGGGGCTGGTCATCCTTTACAATGTGAGTTCCAACTCTTTCCTCATTTTAGTTGGCTGTTATCGAAAGACAGTTTGCCGTGTGTAATGCAGCTGTGTGTCTTCTTTGTCTCTTGGCCTCTGGCATTTAATGCTTCCCTAGTTGATTATTAAAAGTTGGGAGTGCAGGAAAGAAAGTGTCAATTTTTCAGCCTCATTCAAACATCTTAAGTGACCACAGTTGCTTTGGGGTCTCCTTTCCCTTCCATCGTCCCCTTCTAAGGCAGCTCCAGAGAAGTGTTGGCGGTCTTGTGTGATGTGATTCCTAATGAGTGGTGTCTTCTTGCAGAAACCCTGGTTCTGGGATATCCGCGAATGTTGGGTTGGGTACCCCAAGCAGGTAAGGAGTCAGGAGACATTTGAATGAACATTTCAACTCAAAAGAGTTAATCAATCAGCATCCCCTTTCTCATAAATGATATTATTATTATTATTATTATTATTATTATTATTATTATTATTATTATTATTATTATTATTATTATTTATTTATTTATTTATTTATTGGATTTATATGCTGCCCTCTCTCCGAAGGACTCAGGGCCGCTTACATCAAACGAAACAATCCCAATAAATACAAATTAAAACAGACTAAAACAGACTAAAAACCAATTTAAAACAGTAGACCCCATCAGTCCTGGCTAGGGCGTTTAAACAGCCAGGTCTTAAGCTCAGGGCAGAAGGTACGAAGGTCGGGGGCCAACCGAAGCCCCGGGGAAGTTGATTCCAAAGGGTGGGCGCGGCCACAGAGAAGGCTCTACCCCTGGGGGTTGCCAGCCAACATTGTCTAGCCGACGGCACCCTGAGTAGGCCCTCTCTGTGGGAACGCACCGGGCAATGGGAAATAGATGCTGGTTGCAGGTGGTCCGACAGATATTCTGGGCCTAAACCATGAAGGGCTTTATAGGTTAACACCAGCACCTTGAATCTCACCCGGAGGGCAACTGGCAACCAATTCAAGTCGCGCAGGAGAGGTGTAAATATGAAACTGCTCTACATCCTGCCCTGCCTTAAGCATCCCATTCATCCAAGCCTCTTCCTTTTCCTTCTCCTCCTCCTCTCCCATCTCTCTTGCTCCCTCCTCCTCCACTCCTTTTCCTCCTCTCCCCCCTCTCTCCTTCTTCTTCTCCTCCTCCTCCTTCCACTCTCCTCCTCGTCCACCCTTTCTCTCTCCTTGTCCTCTTCTCTCTCCCCCCACTCTTCCTCCCTTTTAGCACTGATGATATTACCTAATTTGGGTAATGACATGTCTGCAAAAAAACAACCAAGCTCAGAGAGCACCAAGGACCTCACAATAATCCTCCTCCTCCTCCTCCTCCTCCTCCTCCTCCTCCTCCTCCTCCTCCTCCTCCTCCTCCTCCCCTCCTCTTCCTCTCTTCTAGCACTGATGATGTTACCTAGTTTGGGTAATAAAATATCTGCAAGGACCCCACAAAAGTCTTTGTATTCCAGGTTTGGAATTTTCCTAATCTTTCTTTCAGACCTCTCTTAGCGGAGAAATATTTTTCAAACTCCTTGGCCACATTGGATGTGTAGCAAATAGCAATAACACTCAGACTTATATATCACTTTACAGCCCTCTCTAAGCGGTTTGCAGAGTCAGCATGTGGCCCCCAACAATCTGGGTCTCAGAAGGATGGAAGGTTGAGTCAATCTTGAGCCAGTCAGGATCGAACTGCTGGCAGTCAGCAGAGTCAGCCTGCAATACTGCATTCTAAGCACTACGCCATCAGAGCTCTTAAGATTAGAGATAGATAGATAGATAGATAGATAGATAGATAGATAGATAGATAGATAGATAGATGGATGGATGGATGGATGGATGGATGGATGGATGGATGGATAGATGATGGATGGATAGATAGATAGATAGATAGATAGATAGATAGATAGATAGATGATGGATGGATAGATGATGGATGGATGGATGGATAGATAGATAGATGATAGATAGATGATGGATGGATAGATAGATAGATAGATTGATTGATAGATAGGTAGGTAGGTAGGTAGGTAGATAGATAGATAGATAGATAGATAGATAGATAGATAGATAGATAGATAGATGATGGATGGATAGATAGATAGATAGATAGATAGATAGATAGATAGATAGATAAATGATGGATGGATAGATAGATAGATAGATAGATAGATAGATGATGGATGGATAGATAGATAGATAGATAGATAGATAGATAGATAGGATGGATGGATGATGGATGGATGGATAGATAGATAGATAGATAGATGATGGATGGATGGATAGATGGATGGATGGATGGATGGATGGATGGATGGATGGATAGATAGATAGATAGATAGATAGATAGATAGATAGATAGATAGATAGATAGATAGATAGATGATGGATGGATAATTAGATGGATAGATAGATAGATAGATAGATAGATAGATAGATGATGGATGGATGGATGGATGGATGGATAGATAGATAGATAGATGATAGACAGACAGACAGACAGACAGACAGACAGACAGACAGACAGACAGACAGAGTCTCCCAAGTTTCTTTCCCTGAATGTTAAGCAGCTCTTGTCTCTCTTATCTGGTTGTTTCCCAGTTAACATCTCTCCCCTTCTTTGCCTAAAGTCATTCACACATTCCAGGACAACTGCTGAGTTTGACAAACACCATTCTATGACTTTATTTTTGCTTTGGAAGTTGACAGTTGACGTGACATCATTTCCCTTCCTTCCTTCCACCCTTCTCCTTTTGCATTGCAGCCTCTCCAGCCGAGCCTTATTGGCTACTACCTCATGCAGTTCTCCTTCTATTGCTTCTTGGTCATCTCGCTGCCCTTTGATGACAGACAGAAGGTAAGTTGTCTCGGGCAGAAGAGATGCAGTCCAGCTGGCCAGGAAGCCCCGTTCAGATTCAAGAAGGGAGACCATTACCTCCTTTCGATGCCTCACCCGCATTTATGTCTTTCAGTTAATTGAAGTGGCTGCCCATCTCACTAATGTGATTCAGGTGGTTAATTTTAAAACTGCACAATCAATCAAAGGAAGAGAAGAAGTAAAAATAAAATAAGGGTGCTAGTTCCATTGTGTTTTTAGATGCAAAACATCTGTATGTTATAGAGATTCTCAGTCATCGAGGTCATGGGTGTCCTAAAGGTGCTTTTTTCAAGAGGTAACTGAACTTTTTCTTTGAAGTTTTTCTTCAAAGGTTTCTGGTTTTTCTTTGAAGACATTTTTGCTTCTTCAGCTCCGACTGAGGACCCCTGGTTTGAAAGAGGGGTCAAAGAGGCCATCTATGTCAAAATTGAATAACCCTCTCTCGACAGTGGGGGAAGGATATGACATCTCCAGTCTACAACAGAGTCCTTTCCACAGTTCCAAGAGGCTCCACATCCATTTGCACCACTCAGGTGACCCCGAGTTCTTGCGGGGACTTAGCGAGTTCTTGAGGCCTTCTTGAGGAGGTTGAACCAATTGGCTGCAGCCAAGAAAGCTCCACACATATTTGCATTACTCAGGTGACCCCGAGAACACAGATAAACCTCCAAGTGGCCTCAATGGCTCTCTAAAAAAAATGCAAATGACCAGCTGTCTGCAAGGAGTATCAATCCTTCCGTTCCCCACCAACCAGTCAGAGCTGAAGAAGCTTCTCGGATGAGAAGCGAAACGTCTTCAAAAGAAAAAACCAGAAAGCTTAGCTTTCATGTTTTACATTGTCCTTGCCTATCTGGATTTTTTGGCCCTTGTCAGTTTCACAGTGGCATTTCTGGTGAGGAAATTGCCTGACAGCTTTAATGAAGCCAAGTTCATTACTTTCAGCATGCTGGTCTTTTGCTGTGTTTGGATCACTTTCCTCCCTACTTATCTGAGCACCAAAGGGAAGTCCATGGTGGCCGTGGAGATCTTCTCCATTTTGGCCTCAGGAGCTGCTCTCTTGGCTTGTATCTTTTTCCCAAAATGCTACATTATTCTATTGAGGCCCGATCTCAACTGTAGAGAAAATATAATAAGAACCAAGAATTTCTAATGGTAGGGAATGGAAGGATTTATACTCCTTGCAGACAGCTGTTCATTTCCATTCTTTTATAGAGTTCTTGAGGCCACTTGGAGGTTGAACCAATTGGCTGCAGCCAAGAAAGCTCCACACACATTTGCATTACTCAGGTGACCCTGAGGACACAGATAAACCTCCAGGCGGGCTTAACGACTCACTAAAAGAATGCAAATGACCAGCTGTCTGCAAGAAATATAAATCCTTCCATTCCCCACCATCCAGTCAGAGCTGAAGAAGCTCCTTGGATGAGAAGTGAAACGTCTTCAAAGAAAAACCAGAAAGTCCAGTTGCCTCTTGAAAAAGCACTTTTGGGACATCTATATGTTACTAAAATTCTTGTTTTATTGACCCAAAGGGGCTTTTTCAAAAGGCATCTGGACTTTCTGGTTTTCCTTGAAGATAGGCAGATTAACAGATTAACAGAGTTGGAAGGGACCTCGTAGGTCATCTAGTCCAACTAGAGGACTAGTCCAACTAAGGAGCCTGGTGGTGCAGTGGACTAAACTACTGTTAAAGTAGCACTTAGCTGCCAGCTGCCTGCAATTACTGCGAGTTCAATTCTCGCCAAGGCTCAAGGTTGACTCAGCCTTCCATCCTTCCTAAGGTAGGTAAAATGAGGACCCGGTTTGTGGGGGCAATAAGCTGACTTTGTATAAAATATACAAAAGTATGAAGGCTATTGCTTAACACATTGTAAGCCACCCTGTGTCTCCGGAGAAGGGCGGCATATAAATCAAACTAATAAATAATAATAATAAACTAATAAACTACCCCCTCCCCAAGATGTTTCACTTTTCAT
>NW_026843898.1:42500-51661 GCF_029531705.1 Pantherophis guttatus
CCACAGGCGTACTATTTCGGTACACTATTACAGATGTGAGGTCATAATGACCACTCTACTGCTGGCCATAATCCAGGTAATTGCACTACAATACTGTATTTGTGACTAGTGGTTCTGGATCGATTGCTTCCAAAACATGGAGAACACCATTTGAATTTGTTCTTACCATATAAATTATTGCATGACGTAGATTGTACCTGGTCATCAATTTCATTGGGAGCTTCATCATCGCTGGTGTCAGAATCTGCAGTGGCGGGTTCCTCATCGTTCACTACAAAATTTTCATCACAATCTGATTCCACTTCACTCTGACCCCTTTCTGCTTCTTCATACCATTTTAGAACAGTTTCTTGGAAATTTGGATCAGCAAATCACACTTTTTTTGGCAGAAAATGTGGCCCCAACATTATTAAAAATATATATGTTAACAAAGATCTGTGGTCAAAATGACCGCAACTCAAAATCAAATGCTGCTACAGAAAACACCAAATAACTCACGCAAGCGCGATGCTGCATACACTCTTATTGGCGGGAAAACAAAAGCTATTCGCAACCTGAATGGTCCTTTTCTAAAAATAGGAGTGTTCCGAACATTTTGGAAAACTGTTGTGGTCCCTATGACCGCGGGTCTGTGATTATGGGTTAAAGGTCTTGCTTGAAGGAAGAGAAACCTACACCAAAGCAATTTAGTGAAAGTGGCAGGCAAAGAATTTGGAGCTAAAATCGTTTCAAATTTTAAATACCCAATTTCGAGTTGGAAATCAGTTTTGCAATTTGTCCTGCATTCAGCCAAGATGTTTGGAAAAGATTTGAGCTAATCTTGGAGATTAAGATATTCTCATCAGGCTTTGCTTGATGGGAATATCTTAATGCAAGCTGATCTCTGTACATGTTTCTTGTTGGCATTTACATGTTCTCCAAGCGACAATTCCCAACATCTCTCTTAAGACAATAGGCGCTGTAGTTTAAATATACGAAGAACGGTTGCAGGAATTGGGTTTGGTCCATCTAGAGAAAAGAAGGACTAACGGGGACATGAGAGCAGTCTTCCAGTATTTGAGGGGCTGCCCCAAAGAAGAGGGGATCAAATTATTTTCCAAAGCCCCAAAAGGCAAGACAAGAAACAATGGATGGAAACTAATCATGGAGAGAAGCAACCTAGAATTAAGAAGAAACTTCCTAACAGTGAGGACAACTAACAAGTGGAATGAGTTTCCTTCAGACTTTTGTCAGTGCTCTAACACTGGAGGCTTTTAAGAAGAGATTGGACAGCCATTTGTATGAAATGGTATAGGGCAGTGATGGCTAACCTTTTTACCATTGTGTGCCAAGGGGGGGAGGGGGGGTCATGCACACGTGTGCCCACACCCATAATTCTATGTGCCCCACCCCCGCTTGAGCGGGGATTAGAGTAGATCCCTTCCAACTCTGTTATTCTTTTGTTCTGTCCCCGTTTCTCTTTTTGTTTTCCAAACTACAAAAAGAAAAGAAAAGAAAAGATAGGCACTGTAGTTTTAAATTCAGAGAAAATTTCCATTGTATCCTAAAAGTCAAGCTTTCTCACAACAGGAACCTCAGCTCCTCAATAGTTTCTGCTTGTTTTTTTTTTTCTTTTTCCCTAGTCCACAAAGCTGTTTAGCTGCCTGAAATGGCGGAAAGCATGTGACACATCCTTCCTCCTCTTCGCGGCAGTCTTCATGTTCATCCATCTGGTGATTTTTCCTTCCAAGTACGTTTCAGGAATTTATGTAAAAATGGTGGGGCTTGGATGGCCCAATTGCAGTGCCATCTGGACTTTTTTTTTTTTTGTTGACACTCTGCACACCTCACAGTTTGTCATTGCTACAAACAAATAGGATTAGTGTATATAATATAGCCCATCAAACTAAGCCAGAGGTAGGAGGTTACCTCCAAGGCAGGAAACCACCTGGGTTGTAGGAGTAGACAATGGTGCTTTTAGGAAAATAAAGGTTGGTGATTGCAGAAGGGGAAAGGGGGCTCTGAAGAATTAAACAGTTGCAAATAGCCAACAAAACATCTTTTTGGGTAGTCCCTGTTTAGCAACTGCCTCGTTGAGCAACCGTTTGCAGTTACAACGGTGATGTAAATGTCTCCTGGCCACCTGTTCTCTCACTGGTAACTTTGCAGTTCCATAAAACAAAGGAAAGCTGAAGTTGGATCATAAGCACAGGAAGAGTTTCACTTAGCAATCGCTTTGCTTAACGGCCAAGATGTAGGTCCAAATCGTGGTCTCTAAGGGAAGATGACCAGTACTAGGGTTTGAGCTCCAAGCTTGGCAGTTTGGTTGCAAACGTTTTGTCACCATTCGAGGAGACGTCGTCACTGCTCTTTGAATTGTCTTTAAATACTTCTTTTTTCAATGTGATGCAAAATGGTATGAATTTTGTTTGTTACTTCTGAGTCACAGTCTGATTATTGATTGGCTGTTGTTACCGAGACATGGTGTTTGGTTTAAATAGAGCCTTGGTGGCGCAGCAGACTAAAGTGCTGTTAAGTAGCACCAGCTGCCTGCAATTACTGCAAGTTCAAATCTCACCAGGCTCAAGGTTGACTCAGCCTTCCATTCTTTCGAGGTAGGTAAAATGAGGACCCAGATTGTGGGGGCAATAAGCTGACTTTGTATAAAAAAGAACACCACTTGGGGGGCGGGGGGCAAAGCCCTACTAAGCAGGTATATACACAAGTATGAAGGCTATTGCTTAACACATTGTGTTAAGTTGGGTGAATGAGGACTCAACAAGCCAGGCAGTGAGTGACAACAGCTCTTTATTGTAGGGTGAGAATCCAGCAACTGACCAGGGGAAACAGCTCCCTTTATATACCTTGCAGCTGTGGTGGTCAGCCAATCAGCTGACGGTCAGTTAATTCAAACTGCCTGCCCAAAATTTACATACATAACACTTTTCCCCTCCCAGAAGTCACTTGGGGTGGACATTAGCATACATAGTCTCTCAGGTGACTAGGGCGTGCCCACACCCTAGTTGACCTGCGCAGTTCAGTCAGAGGTGTGGCGTCGAGCAGGTCGGAGGAACTCCCTGTTTCTCCTTGCTCTGCCAATGGAACCTCCAAGAATTCGTTGTGGGCGAATTCTTCGGCTGGTCGATCTTCCGTGATTGGGCAGCGCTGGATCTCGGAGCCGACAGCTAAATCCTCCGCTCGACTCGGGCTTGAGTTAGGTCTGGAGTTCGGCTGGTAGTTAGGGAGCAGTTCGTTGAAGATGTCTTCTGTGTCGATGGTTAAACGCTTCCGTAGCTGATCAATGTGCCGCCGCCAAATCCTCCCATCTCCCATGTCTACCCTATGAGACTTGGGCCCGGTGACCTCTGTGATTGTCCCGGTTTCCCAGAGGGGCCTGGTCCCGTAGTTTCTAGCGAACACTGGCGTCCCTACTGTGAACTCTCTAAGTCTTTTCTCTGCTCCTCTGAAGTTGTCAGTGGAATAAAGGGTGTAGCCTGTCTAGGACTCCCCGGAGCTTTCTTCCTATTAGAAGCTCTGCTGGGCTCCTGCCTATGGCGGTGCAAGGTGTGGCGTGTTGGGCTGTTAAGAACTTGTCTATCCGTTCTTGCCAGTCCCGGGGCTTAGGCATGAGATGGCTTCCTTAGCTGTTCTCACAAATCTCTCCGCCAATCCATTGCTAGCCAGATGGGCGGAGAGTACGTGTCTGATCCCCACTCTGCTAGGTACCCCTCAAACTGCGTGGCCGTGAAGTGGGGCCCGTTGTCTGAGACTAAGGTGTCCGGTAGGCCATGGGTGGCGACCAATTGCCTTAACTCTCTAGTGACAGTGTCAGTGGTAGTGGTTTTCATGAGTCTGATCTCCCACCACTTTGAGAAAGTGTCCACGACGACCATGAATAGCTGCCCATGGAATGGGCCAGCGAAATCTATATGGATCCTGGACCAGGGACCCTGGGGCCGTTCCCATTCTCTGACCGATGCTGTGGGGGGATCTGGCCTCGACTCCTGGCAGGGCTGGCACTTCCCCACCCACTCAGTGATGTCCTTATCCATTAGGGGCCACCAAACATAACTCCTAGCTAGCCTCTTCATCCTCATGATCCCAGGGTGCCCCTGTTGTGGCCCCGCCCTCTGAGCTTATCTCATTGGAGGAAGAAGGCTCCAAACATGAGGGAGAGGAGTCAGCCAGGCCTCCCTCTCCAGGCCCCTCCCCTCTGGCACTGTCTCAGGTGCCGGCCGAGGGAGAGGAGAGGAGATTAGCCAGGAGCCAGGTGTCTCTGATGAGGGCGAGGAAGGAGAAGCGTTGTTCCTGGATGCACGCCAACGAAGGCGTGATAAACGGTTGCAGCAGTTAAGGAGGCGTGCTAGGGATTAGAACTGAGTCACTGGACCACACCCCAGAGACTATATAAGAGAGGGTGGTGGCTGGTAAAACTCCGTGATGAACAAAAACTAACTTTGGCTAGTCACTTGAACAACATCTGAAGCTGCTGAAGGGATATTGTTTTGCTGGACTATTTGCAATGCGTATGTAATTTTGTGTTATCTGTTGCAGTAAAGCTGTTGGCAGACGGTGCTTATATTGTTGCCAACTTTGAGATAATGACCTGTGTGCATGCCAAGTACTTTCTTAACCCTCGGCTGGCTGTGTTTGTGTGTGTGTGTAGACGGGGACAGATCAGCCCCTCATGCAACAGCTTCAACACTTTTTCCCTTAGGCACAAGGGAACAATGACCCGATCATCCCACAATAGACAACCCCCTTGCATTGTTAGTTCGCCCTTTTTGTTAGCGAAATGTTTGAATTCCCCGCCCTCAGTCTTTTCCGGCCACCCCCTCGTGACCCAACTCGTGATTTTCCTGATCACGTTGTCTCTGGTTGAAGCCCTTGCCACCTCTGCTGAAGTGATGGGCCCCAAGTCCAAAACGTCAATTAGCAGGATGGGAACTTTGGGTGTGGGGTCCTCTATCCTGTCCGGTAACGGGCAACGGCTGAGGGCATCGGCGTTGCCCATGCTCACCCCTGGTCGATGTACCAGGCGATAGGAGTAGGCTGCCAGGAAGATGGCCCAGCATGTCATCCTGGGAGACAGGGCTGCCGGTGTGGGTCGGTCCCCTGCGATGAGACCCAGGAGGGGGCAATAGTCTGTGATGAGGTCAAAGTCTCTGCCAAATAAGTATTCGTGGAACTTCTTGACTCCTGAGACCGCGGCCAGGGCCTCCTTGTCAAGTTGACTGTAGTTCCTTTCGGTGCTTGAAAGAGTCCGGGAGTAGTAGGCGATGGGTGCCTCTAGGCCGTTTGGTAGTCTATGGCTCAGGACGGCCCCATGCCGAATGGGGACGCGTCACAGACTAGAACTAGGGGAAGCATAGAATTTACTGAATTAGAAAACTCTTGGCCGACAGGAGTTTCTTTACAACAGCAAACGCGGTAGCTTCAGCCTTCCCCCAAACCCATGCGGACTTTTTGGCCAACAGTCTGTGCAGGGGCTCTGCTACTGTTGTCTTGTCCTTTAGAAAGATTGCGTAAAAATTCAATAGTCCCAGGAATGCCTGTAGTTCCACCTTGTCTTTGGGGATGGGGCCCTCTTGGATCACCCTAATCTTGCTCTCGGTGGGGTGTATGCCGGTTCCGTCTACCCGATACCCCAAGAATTCCATAGAAGGGACTGCGATCATGCACTTGTTGAATTTGACCCTGAGTCCTGCACTTCTGAACTTCCCTAGGACTTGCCTCAGTCTCTCTCCCAGTTGCTGTTCGTCTTCTGCGGTGACGAGCACATCATCAAAATACGGGACCACCCTGGGGATCCCCTGTAACAGTCGCTCCATGGTGCTCTGGAACAGTCCTGGAGCTATGCTGACTCCGAATTGGAGTCTGGTACACTTGAAGGCACCTCTATGTGTTACTATAGTCTGTCCCTCTGTGGTAGCGCAATCTACCGGCAACTGCTGGTATGCCTGCGCAAGATCAAGTTTAGCGAAGATCTTGCCTGGCCCTAGGGAATGCAGCAGATGGTGTACGATCGGAACCGGGTAAGCGCTCTGTTGCAGGGCCTTATTGATTGTACATTTATAGTCTGCGCAGATGCGCACAGACCCGTCCGGCTTAACGGGGGTCACAATTGGGGTCTCCCATCGGGCATGATCGACTGGCACTAACACCCCCTGCTTGATTAATTTGTCCAGTTCCACATCGATCTTGGGCTTTAAGGCGAAAGGTACCCTCCTGTGTTTCAGTTGGATGGGGGCAATATTGGGGTCGAGGTTGAATGAAATAGGGGTCTCCACATACTTGCCAAGCCGCTCGTCAAACACGTCCTGAAACTCTTGCATCAGGTCGTCCTTCAGGGTACTTCGCACGTTGCGGACTCTGGTGAATCCCATGCCCAGGCTCTGAACCAGTCCATGCCCAGGAGGCTTGGGAGCTTTCCGCTGACCATGGTGAGGGGAAGCTTCTCCCAGAATTCCCCATACTCCAGCTGGAACTTGCTGATTCCTTCCACGGGGATGCAGTTCCCCTGGTAATCGCGCAGTCCCAGCCGCTGGTGCCGTAGTTGCCGTCTCTGGATGCTGGGGATGGCCTTCTTTAGCTTGTCTCAAGACATGATGGTAATTGGGGATCCAGTGTCGATCTCCATTGCGCACTCATGCCCCTCGATGTCGACTGTCGTGTAGATCTTCTCCCTGGGGGATGTGCAGGTCCGGCCGATTCGAATGGTGCAGGCCTTGAGATCTTCGGATTTCGCGCTCCTCCTGTAGCCGCCCTTCGGATTGGTCTCGTTCGCTGCGCTGTCTCTGATTGGCTAGTGTTCCTCTGTGGCTTGTAATGGGGGTTCTGCTTGGCTCTGCAGACTCTAGCGATATGCCCCTTCCGCTCACATTGCCGGAAAATGGTGTCTCAGAACTTGCAGGTCTGGCACCGATGGGGTCCCCCACAACTGGCACAGGCATCTCAATGGCCTCGCCGGTCCTGCTGGTCCTGTTTGGTCCGGCAGACCTCCTCGTCCAACTCTTCCTCGCTCCCCGTGCCTACAGTTTCCTGGTGAACCGGGGCTGACTTCTGTGCTGTTCTGCTCTGCGCCGTCCCCTGTAGTCTCTCGGCTGTCTTGGAGGAGGATTCTTGAGCCCTCGCCTCGTCCAGTGCGATGTGTAGTGTGAGATTTGTCTTTGCGAGCAACCTTCTCTGCAAGCAAATATCTCTCACTCTGCAGATTAGTTGCTCTAGCAGCATCTCATCAAAGTCTCGGTACTCGCACTGGTTTGCAGCCTTGAGCAGGGCAGTGACGTACTCACTGATCGATTCTCCCTCGTGTTGCAGCCGTTGCCAGAAGTCGAACTGCTGCACGTACTTCGATGGTGTTGGGGCATAGTGGTCCTTCAGCAGCGTCTGAAGCGTTTGCCACGAGATGGTGTGGACCGAGTTCGGTTCCGACAGGGCCTCGGCCATATCGAACACCTTGGGTCCACAATGGCTCAGGAACAGGGCTTTCTTCCGACCAGGAAGCATTCGAAGCGGGACATGTAGGATCCCCACTTCTCTTCCATGGGGTTTGAAAGTCGCTGTGTGGTACATAGGCAGACATCGTTGGTAGATTCTCCAAGTACTCCGCTTGTTCGCCTGGCTGAATTCGGGTCTGCAGCTCTCTCATCGGCTCGTGGTTTCAGCTCTTTCCGTGTCTTCTGGCCTCAAAATCCCACCTTCGTCGCCAATGTTAAGTTGGGTGAATGAGGACTCAGCAAGCCAGGCAGTGAGTGACAACAGCTCTTTATTGTAGGGTGAGAATCCAGCAACTGACCAGGGGAAACAGCTCCCTTTATATACCTTCCAGCTGTGGTGGTCAGCCAATCAGCTGACGGTCAGTTAATTCAAACTGCCCGCCCAAAATCTACATACATAACACATTGTAAGCCACCCTGAGTCTTTGGTGAAGGGCGGCATATAAATCGAACCAATAAATAAAATAAATAAATAAATAAATAGTGTGTTGTAAATTAATGTTGTTTGTTCAGATGCTTCTGAGTCATGGTCTTGTTTTGGACTGTTTGATTGGCTGGTAGTTGTTGAGATGTGGTCTGATTTCTTATGAGCTGATGAGTTACGATTTTGTTGTGATGGTGCGGTGGATCTCCGTTCGTTCGATTTAAATGCTATCTTTAGGATCACGGTTGATATAGTCCTTTCGTTCTCAGTGATTGATAGACCTGATCGAGGTCAATATGTCTGTTTATTGCAAATAAACAAAATTTAACAAACAACATCCACGCTCATTTGCATCACATTTTTTAATAAGGGGTATTTAAAGACCAGTGTTCTAACAGAGGAGCACAATTCAAAGCACACAGACAACATCTCCTCGAATGGTGACAAAATGTTTGCAACCAAAATTGCCACACTCGGAGCTCAAACCAACTACCAATCTGTGCTACTAATATTCAAACACATGTCAATGACTGGTACTAGTTTGGTGTGAATGGGTAGATATGGCTAATGAATTATCTGAAGCTATAAACTGCAGGCAAGTGGTGCTTTCTTCTAAGACCTCCTTGTTCCCTAGCTAGATGGAGAAAAAGGAACATTTCTCTGGGCTCACATGATTTTAACCCGGGGTACAAAACAGGTCCCTGCTGCATGTAATTTGGTGGGGGGGGGGGGAAATCTAGTCCAGTTCCAAGCTGGGAGAAAAGATGCTGGAAATAAAATGGAGGTTGATTGGAAAGAAGGATTCTGTTTATTGGAAACAGAACCACAGCATGCAGTTCTGGGACAGCTGACCAATTAGCTTGATGAGTGCAAGGATTTTTATACAGTTTACAGTATTTTGTAATGTTGAGGTTTGCTTTGTGTGCTTTTATTATTTGATAGGTTTTACTTGTTTCTCAAAGGCTCGTGAAGGTCTTAATTATTGGCTTCCTTGGTCCTAATCCTGTCAGGCATCTGTAATTGATTTTTTTTGTTTCAAGTTTTTTATTTTGTTTTCCATATACATATTAATATGTGAACAGTGTGGCACCTGGATGTCATACATCTTAATACATAATAAAACCAGTAAATTTAATTGTAGTTATTACATTCAGCCATACTTATATATTTTCTAATAATAATACACATTTATATTGAGTTAAAATCTGATCAATTATATACTGATAGATGTATTAATATATTGTTTTAATATATTGCTC
>NW_026843899.1:0-184977 GCF_029531705.1 Pantherophis guttatus
CTAAACTTAAACATAGAAATAGAAATAGAATAGAATAGAAATAGAATCCTAGAAGGAAGGGACCTCAGAGGTCTTCTAGTCCAACCCCGCACTCCAGGCAGGAGCCTTCTCCCAGTCAAATGGTTGTGCAGTGTAACTTGGTTAATTTAAACCAGAGAGAGGGTGTTAGTTTGTTGTGTTAATCCAACTTTGTTAGTTTAGGATTTGCTGCACAGTGTGAAGCCAGCAAATGACCTATTTCAATAACAAGGTCAACGGTGTTATGGGAGCTTAATCAAACCACAGGTAGTCCTCGACTTACAACAGTTCCTTTAGTGACCATTAAAAGTTACAATGGCACTGAAAAAAGTGACTTATGACCATTTTTCACACTTATGACCGTTGCAGCATCCCCATGGACACGCAATCAAAATTCAGACACTTGGCAACTGATCCATATTTATGACGGTTGGGGTCACGTGACCCACTTTTGTGACCTTCTGATGAGCAAAGTCAATGGGGAGGTCAGATTCACTTAACAACGGTGTTACTAACTTAACAACTGCAGTGATTCACTTACTAACTATGGCAAGAAAGCGGATAAAATGGGGAAAAATTCACTTAACAAATGTCTCACTTAGCAACAGAATTTTGGGGCTCAATTGTGGTCGTAAGCTGAGGACTACCTGTATAAGCAGGGGACTTTCCATGATGGTTCTCTGCCTATCAGCCCTTCCGTTTGACCCCACCTGAAGCTGGGGGTCGAGACCTCCGCTGAGGCCAGGGTGATGTGAGCGGGTGGCTGGTCAGCCAAGGGGATCGTGATGGGGTGATGCAGCCCTCTCTTCTGTCCACAGAGAAGGCCCCATATTCGGATATCATGCAAGAGGCCGAAGTGTCGCTGGTCTCCAGGGATACCTGCAACAGCTCCGAACAGTATGCCACCCTCATCAGGGAGGAGCACCTCTGTGCCATCTCGGAGGATCCCACCAAGGGCAGCTGCCGGGTGAGTTGCCAAGAGCAGAGATCTCCCTCCATCGGGTCTGGTCTTCAGAGACTCTCTCCTGGCCTTCTCCAAGGTTCGAGAGGCGTTGCAGAGAGAACCACAGGTAGTCCGCGTTTAAGGGCTGCTTGTTCAGCGATCATTAGAAGTTACGGTGGCGCTGAACGAGGACACTTTTCCAAAGATGCTTTTACCAAAAAGGCAACTAGACTTGGGTTTTTTGTTGGAAAACTTTTCACTTCTCATCTAAGAAGCTTCTTCAGTTCTAACTTCAGTTCTTAGTTCTTCACCTAGAACTGAAGAAGCTTCTTGGATGAGAAGCAAAACATTTTCAAATAAAAACCAAAGAAGTTCAGTTGCCTTTTGGGGAAAAAAAAAAGCATCTTTGGGACAACCATGACCTGGGGGTGGAGACAACAAGGGGACTTATGACTGGTCCTCATAGCTGCGGCCATCATAGCGTCCCTGGGATCATGTGATCACAATTCAGGTGCTTGGCAATTGACTCCCAATTATGACACCTGTGGGATCCCATGGTCATAGGACCCCTATTTGCAAACTTCATTGTCAACAACAAAGTTAAGAGGAAGACGGTAGGAGGCCACAAATGGGTAATCACAACGAAGCAGCCAATGTAGCCCTCCCTGCTAACTCCATCAACTTTGGCAGCCCTTCGTCCATTGTTTATAAGCATTTCTAAAGCGGTATAAAAGTGATTGCTGAGACTCTAGCCTTGTGCTGTTGCGTGCACATGGGTGATTCTATACCACTGGGTGATGTGCCATGTCCCGTCGGAGCCTGAATTGGCAGAGGAAGATGAGCCGGAACTGAAGCGTACAGAGATTGAGGGGGCGGCTTCATTGGCTTGGGAGGAAAATGGGGAGAAGCAGGGCCAGTCTGGCGAGGGCCTTTCAGGATTGGGATGGCTTGTAGGCAGGGAGTGATGGGGAAGGATAACCAAGAGAGGCTAAGTGAACATGAGAGCAGAGCTCAAGCGATGAGCAAGGACCGCCCACTCCTGATCCTCAAGCATGGAGAGTGGAGAGAAGGCGAGAACAGCGCAGGCTGACCCAGCTACTGAGGAGGAGAGTGCCCCGCCCCTCTTCACAAGGCATACCTGGGGATTGAGCCTTAAGAAGACACTGTGGGGAGGGGCATTTGTGGGGAAGAAACACTGAATTCCTGGAGTGTTGAATGCCAACCTTTAAACTTCCCAAGAGTCCTTCCATTCTTTTTGGATTTCTTGATTTGCAGTTGCACTGCTCACAGTGTTGGGCTGGACTATATGCAGCCAGAGGCTGCTTGAGGTGTGTGTGTGTGTGATCACTTTGCTCTGGGACTTGCCAGAAACGTGGGAGCATTTGGGGAAATTTGGAACAATTTTGAACTGCCAGCTGCCTGTGTTCTCTCTGTGCCGTGCCCCGGTCATCACACGATGTGTCTTCTTCCTCTTTCCTGCAGGGCGATGGTGGTGGGCCCCTGATGTGCAGGGAATCCCATACCGAGCGCTACTGGCTGATCGGTCTCAACAGCTGGGGCACCGGCTGCTCCAGTGGCAGAGTGCCGGGAGTCTTCACCTCCACCCAGTTCTTCCTCACCTGGATCAAAGACATCATGGCGAACCCCCCTGCCTCTGGTCTTTCTCCTCCATTCAGACCAACCACCCCACGCACCCCCACTCCTCCACCCCCAAGCCGGTTCACGGGAGCGTATTACCTCAACCCCATTTACAAAAAGGTCAACGGGAGGCTAGTCGGGTACTTCCCCGCAGCCAACACGTACAGCCTTCCAACACGCACAGCGGCAGTGGGGTGTCAAACTCACCACCAGGCCCAGGTACACAGGACCCCCCAAGAAATTTACACCCTTCACCTTCTTTCCGATGACACCCCAGTGGGCCACTCCCACTACCGCCTTCCTAGGCTGGGGCATGGGACCTAGTATAATTTATAGGATGCCCCGGAAAAGGTTCACAGCTGCTCCTTACACCACGCAATTTCGCTGGCCTAGGCCTCATTACTGGAACAGGCCCAAACTTTAAGGAAACCAGGGACTTCCATCCCATCATGGCCCAGATGAAGCATCCGTGACCAGCATCCTTCTGGTGTAATCCCTACCACCCAGCTCCTGAACTTTTGACAACCTGCGTCCTGTTTTTCATTCGCCCCATATTTTATCATTTATCAGATTTCTGTAGCCACTTTTATAAATGCGCCATTGGAAACAGAGTTGGCACCTAGCTCCTGCCCCAAGCTCCAACGCCAGCCAAATTTCGGAAGGCTTAGGAACATGGTTGCCAACTTTCTTCATGAGCCCAGAGAAGATCTTCAGGCAACCTTAGGGCGCAAATGGCTGGTTTCATGGCGCAGGAGCCAATGTCCTGGCAAACATCTACCCAGCCTGTACTCCCATTTCTGGAAGGAGAAAGAGCTTCACCAGAGCCCCCCTGGCTTCACACCATCACCTTGGTTAGCTGAGACCCAATGAATTCTGGCAGATGTCCTCCTGTAAAAACACACCCAAAATAAAGTGTTTCCTTCCAGAAAATGTCTCTTATTTATTTCGTGGCAGGAACGCTAAGATGCTTCACCAGGCAGAGGCAACACCTATCATTGTGCTGGTATTGAAGAGCAGTAGTTGATCCTGGCCAGAGATTGGAGAAATCTACTGAGAAAGGAAATCAGAAGAATATTTGCATACAGTGATTTTTTGGCAGAAGAGCCTATATTTAAAAAATGGTTTTGAAAGAAGGGCCAGTTATGAATACTGTTTAAAGTTTGGAGAAATGCCGGCCAAGGCCCTGCTTTCTTGGTGTGGTAGGTCAGTGTTTCTCAACCATGTCAATTTGAAGATGTGTGGACTTCAACTCCCAGAATTCCCCAGCCAGCCAACACTGAAGCCATATTTATGACTGGAGAATTCTGGGAGTTGAAGTCCACGCACCTTCAAGTTGCCAAGGTTGAGAAGTTGTCAGGTTGACTGTGGAATTCTCCTTCCTTCCTTCCTTCCTTCCTTCCTTCCTTCCTTCCTTCCTTCCTTCCTTCCTTCCTTCCTTCCTTCCTTCCTGAAGAGTGAAGTTCCCTTAGGATGGGTTCTAGCATGAGTCCAAGAGCTCGGAAGAGTAAACTTCTGGTCCCAGTGACAGATCCAGATTGGATCCTGTAATATTATCCTAGGACACCTATATTTGCCTTCATTCATCCCTCCTCCGTTTCTGTCCTGCTGCCCACAGAGGGAGGACCACGAATGATGGGTGCTTCTCAGGGAACCTCCCAAAATGCAGGCCAGATCGTGGCTAGCTACTCCTCCAATGACGCGGCTTTGTCTCCACCACCATCTGGGCCAGATGTTCCAAGGCTTTTGGAAGGAGACCAATGCTTGCTTGCAGCTGGCACATTCCGTGTGAGGTCATACTGCCTGAGTGCTGATTGGCTGCAATCGGGCTGGGGGCGCTTGTGACGTCACGGCCGGTGGGAGAATGCGGCAATCAGAGGAGCCTCTGGAGCCATCAAGAGGATGAGATGCATTCTCCTCCCACTCCAGATTCTGGCTGCCGTCTGGCCCACTCACACCATAGTTGATACTTGCGAGTAAGTAAGAGGGAAGAAGGGGAAAGGAGGGATGGGCCCGATCCAGAAAGGGTTCCAAGAGGCAGCCCTTGGAATGAGGCATCCAAGCAGACCAGTACTCGGGAGAAGAAAGGAGGACATGCGGGTGAGGGGCCAAGCACCATCTTGGCTAGCACGGTTAGGGTTATAGAGCCGTGGTGGCGCAGTGGTTAGAATGCAGTATTGCAGGCTAATTCTGCTGAGTGTCGGCTGCCTGCAGCCAGTAGTTCGATCCTGATCGGCTCAAGGTTGGTTTAGGCTTCCATCCTTCCTAGGTTGGTAAAACAAGGAGCCAGATTGTTGGCGGCAATTATGCCGACTCTGTAAACCTATAAGAGAGGACTGTAAAGCACTGTGAAGCAGTATATAAGGAAGGAAGGAAGGAAGGAGGAAGGAAGGAAGGAAGGAAGGAAGGAAGGAAGGAAGGAAGGAAGGAAGGAAGGAAGGAAGGAAGGCCGTGGTGGCGCAGTGGTTAGAATGTAGCATTGCAGGCTAATTCTGCTTACTGCCAGGAGTTCAATCCTGACCAATTTAAGGTTGACTCAGCCTTCCATCCTTCCAACGCTGGTAAAATGAGGACCCAGATTATTAGGGGCAAGAGGTTGATTCTGTAAACCGCTTAGAGAGGGCTGTGAAGCACTGTGAACAGGAAGCAATGCTTGTTTCTCCATCCAGTGATTGCGGAAGACACCCCTTAGTGCTCAGACATGGGCAAAGTGAGCAGGTGGTGGGCGGAGCCGATGTCCAGCCTGGGGCGTGGCCTTGGGTCGTCAGTTTGCAGCTCCCCACGATAACAGGACACAAGCACAGCTGCGGAGGCTCCCTCGTTTCTGGCCGGTGGATTCTCACTGCGGCCCACTGCTTCTCAAACAAAAGGTGAGTCCTTTGCCATGCGGTGGCACCAAGCGTCAGAAGGGGAAGGGCCTCTCAGAGGGATGGGCTTCATACGGAGTCCAAGGGGAGAGGAAGATTAAGGGACCGAAGGCCAAGACCTAGGAAGAACGGTTGCAGGAACTGGGGGTGTCTAGTTTAATGAAGAGAAGCACTAGGGGTGACGGGATAGCGATCTTCTAATAGTTGAGGGGCTGCCCCAAAGGAGAGGATGTCAACTGACGAAGATGGAAAGGTGGGATCCTACCTTTGTCCATTAACCACCTTCAGAATGACATGTCCCTGTGGGGCCTGGGCCAGGTGCCAGAGTTGGGTCTTCAGACCTTTTCGGAAAATCAAAACGGTGGGGATGTGGATTCTTACGTGAGTGAGTGGCCCAAAGGAAATAGTCTTCAAGGGAAAACAAGAAAGCCCAGTTGCCTTGACAAAAAAAAAAACCAAAAAGCACCTCTGGGACCCAGCTGTTGAGGTGTCAGAAAGGGCTGACCCTCCGTCTCTCCCCAGGGACCTCCCTCACTGGCGTGCGGTGATTGGCGCATGGAGGCTTTCTTCACTCGGCTCCGAGGTCCACGTGCGCTACATCAAGCGGATAGTCATCCATGAGGAGTACCAGAGGAGCACGGAGACCAGTGACATCGCTCTGATGGAGCTGGACCAGCCGGTGAAATGCAGCGACTACATCCAGCCGGCTTGCTTGCCTGACATGACTGTCACCGTCTCTCTCCTGAACCACTGCTACATCAGCGGCTGGGGCATCCTAGGAAAAGCTGGTGAGAACCCCTCCTCTGTGCCACCCGGGCTCGGCCACCTCCCCGCGCCTTAGAAGCCCAACCCCAGGAAGGGTCGTCCTTCGCTCTCCACCAAAGGGAGACTGAAAACGGCCGCGTCCTTCACCGGGTGCCCTTGGCAGCTTCTCTGTTCCTTCACGTGTGGCATTTTCCTGCTGGGTGTTGAGGGTGTGGCTGGGTGGGATTGAAGCGCCATTCTGTGATACTACTGGGGGTGAAGAAGTTTGTGGAATCTGGAGCTCTTTTAGAAGTTCAGAGTGAGTGTGGTCTGCACTCACAACGTGGCTGCTAGGGGAGACTTCCTGGTTCCCCTAAATAGCTGTGACAGTGAGCATGGACGGAAGGCACACTCAGCCAATCACTCTCTCTCCCTCTCTCTCTCTCTCTCTCTCACACACACACACACACTTCTTCCCTGATGCTTTGTACATCCTAGTGTACCTTTTGCTTTTACCTGAAGCAAAAATTATTTGCATTCCTGCAAATAATTTCTTTGCAGTTTGCCAGCTTCTGATGCATCATCATCATCATCATCATCATCATCATCATCTGCTTGGAACCATTTTGGGTTTTGCCTCTTCTTTCCCTTCTTCTCTCCTTCTCTCATCTTCTTCCCTCCCCTTCTCTCTCTTCTCTCCTCGCCAAAAAAACTTGATGTTTTCTTATCTTTTCATTGTCTTCTTCTCTTGTTTTCCTCTCCTCTTTTCCTCTCCTTTCTTTCTCTTCTCCCCCCTCCCGGCCTCAAGGAGGCTCCCCCTCCTTCAAGGCCACTTAGGACAGCCTGGGAGATGCTGGCCCTTAAATCTCTCGAGGGTCACCGGCACCAAGACCCTGCTGCTCTCACCCAGGAAGGCCCTTGGCTGAAAGCCCCTCCGGGAGGAAGGGGAAAGTGGGGCTGCATCTGCTAAGCATCTGCCTTCCATTTCAGCAGCCAGGGAGGTGTCCGACATCATGCACGAAGTGAAGGTCAACCGCTTCTCTGTGGCTCAGTGCAACAGCAGCGGCTGGTACAATGGGGCCATTGAGGAACACACTCTCTGTGCAGGTTACGAGGAAGGAGGAGCAGATATCTGCCAGGTAAAGACCCCCGGGGGACTCCCTCTGGGGCCCAAAATGATGCCTGGGAATACATTGCATCCCTTTTCCTTACACGGTCCTTCTGGGCCCAACGTTCAGTCCTGGAAGGCTGTGGGGCCATCACAGTTGAAACCCCAATATGGGGCACCAGGTTGAAGAAGGCACAAGGTCTTCCTATAGCAAGAGTCAACCAACTTTACGTATCTACGGAGATTCTCCATCATCCAGTCACAGTCCCAAGGTGCTTTTCTAAAAGGCAACTGGACATTCTTGGTTTGTTTGTTTTTTCTTTGGAAAATGTTTTGCTTCTCATCCAAGAAGCTTCTTCCGTTCTGGAGAAGTTCTTCATTCTGGAGAACTGAAGAAGCTTCTTGGAGGAGACGTGAAACCCCTAAGAAAGTCCAAATGCTTTTGGTCCTAGACCGGAAGCTTGTAAAAAGAGATTGGACAGCCACTTGTCTGGAATGGTATAGGGGCTCTTTCTTGAGCAGAGGGTTGGACTAGAAGACCTCTAAGGCCCTTCCAACTCTGTTATTCTGAACTAATGGACAACACCTGCGAGGACTTAGACAACGGTCAATGGAATTCAAGGGGGAGGTTGCACTTGATTTGCCTGTGGCTATGTATTGGTTCTAGGCTAATCTATCTTTTAACCCCACCGCTGGGTTCTGCCATACCTTCCCCTACATTGTCCTTCTACATACACTTGTGTGCATTTCCCAAATTTTTCTATGCACCTTTCCCGCTCTACACGTTGTGTCCTCTTTCTCTTAATTTACACATCTAATGAGGGTTTTTTTTGTTTTGTTTTGTTTTTGCATTGGCCTCCTGGTTTGCATTTTTAGAACTGGGAACTGCAAAAGCAAATTTTAGAGAGATCCGTATGTCAGCATGTAGCAATAGCAGTTTACAGAGTCAGCCTCTTGCCTCCTACAATTTGGGTCCTCATTGTGCCCACCTCGGAAGGATGGAAGGCTGAGTCAACCTTGAGCCCAGTGAGATTTGAACTGCCAAACGTCTGGCAGCCGGCAGTCAGCAGAAGTAGCCTGCAGTACTGCACTCTAACCACTGCGCCACCATGGCTCTTGTAGCCCTACTCCAGCTTGTCCTATTGGTTTCTGGAGTATAAACTGAGGCAGGACCAGGCAGTTCTCGGGGTAGGTAGCATCCTTAGGTCAACGGTGAATGGGATGGCTGTCTCGATTCTGCCAGGGCTGGCATTGGGAGGGGCAGACATCCCCGCTTTGTGGATGCCAATGGTCTTGCGGAGACTTCCTGACTGGGGTGCTTCAGAATCGGCCATCAGTTCTCGTTTGCCTTCCTTCAGCACTAGGAAAGTTTCCGCATACAGGTAGTCCTCGACTTACAACCACAACCGAGCCCCACATTTATGTCGTTCAGCGAGGCATTTCTTAAGTGAGTTTCGCCCTGTTTTGCAACCTTTCCAGCCACAGTTGGTAAGCGAATCGTGGCAGGAGTTAAGTTAGGAACACGGTTGGTTAAGCGAATCCAGCTTCCCCCGTGGATTTTGCTCGTCAGAAGGTCGCAAAAGGGAATCACCTGACTTCCGGGACACACTGACACCGTTGTGAGTATGAACCAGTTGCCAAGCATCTGAATTTTGATCACGTGATTGGGACCTTGTGATTGATCAAAAGGTCGTGACTGTGGAAAATGGTCATAAGTCACATTTTTCAGTGCCGTTGTAATGTTGAGCAGTCACTGAACAAACTATTGTAAGTCAAGGGCTGCCTGTAAGCATAGACTCCTAGGCCTAGAAGGGAACTTGGAGTCATCTACTCTAATCCCTTGCCCAAGGCAGGAGCCCTTCTACCACCCCAGACAGATGGCTCTCCGCTACAATACGGGGATGCTGCAAACGATCCTGTACCATTCAAAGAACCGTTGTAACTCTGAACGGTCACTAAATGAACTGTTGTAAGTCAAGGACTGCCTGTATTATGAGCTCCCTCTTTCATGTCCACCCAAAGGCTGCCTCTTTTACCTCTTTGGGTGCCTAGGGAGATGGTAATCACCTAACTCTCCACCCGCCATACTCTTCCTCCTTTGGGTGCATCCTTGTTTGGTTTCGAGGCCGAGGCCGACCCTCACTCCTCCTCCTCCCTGTGTTTTGTTCCAGGGAGACAGTGGTGGCCCCCTCATGTGTCAGGAAGATGGCTCTCAACCCTTCTGGATCATTGGACTCACAAGCTGGGGGCAGGGCTGTGGGAAAGCACACAAGCCGGGTGTCTATACTGACACACAACACTTCTACCCGTGGATAAAGCAGTTGGCGGGCCCAATGCCTCAGCCCCCTCCCACGCCCATGCCCATGCCCACAATCAAGGTTCCACTCCAGAGCGAATCAACTCCCCACCCAAGCTCTCCCCCCTCAGCTCCCGAAGCCACCAAAACCCCAACGGAACCCTCAACTCCGTTTCAAACCACTTCTCAAAAACAGCCTTTAGTCTTCTTCTGGCCTCCAACCACTGCACAACCTCTGCTTTGGCCTAACACACAACCTTTGTCCCAGTCCACCTCTGAAGTCCCATCGAAGCCCACAACCCAACCTCATGCCAAATCTCCAAACACATTCCAAATTGAAGTCCTCTTTCAAACAACCCAAGCGCCAACTTCACCTCATGCCAAATCTTCATCTTCTTCTCCAACTCACACAACATCTCAGGTCTTGTCACCTTTGTCTTCCACTCATGCCAAAGTCCTATCTGAATCCACAGTTCAATCCGAGGCCACTCCTCTACTTGAAATTGAAATAATATCTGAGCCCATATCCAAGTCTCCACCTCAGCCTCCAACTCCATCGAAGACTAAAGTCACATCTCTACTTGCATCTATAATTCAATCCGCACTCCAAACATCACCTCAACCTTCATCTCCAACTTCACCTAAGACTGAAACCTCAAGTCAGACAACATCTCACGTCCTGTCATCTTCATTTTCCTCTCATGCCAAAGTCCTATATGAATCCACAGTTCAACCTGAGACCACTCCTCTACTTGAAATTGAGATATCTGAGCCCATATCCAAGTCTCCACCTCAGCTTCCAACTCCACTGAAGACTGAAGTCACACCTATGCTTGCATCTATAATTCAATCCGCACTCCAAACATCACCTCAACCTTCATCTCCAACTTCACCTAAGACTGAAACCTCAAGTCAGACAACATCCCACGTCCTGTCATCTTCATCTTCCTCTCATGCCAAAGTCCTATCTGAATCCACAGTTCAATCCGAGGCCACTCCTGTACTTGAAATTGAAATCATATCTGAGATGGAATCCAAAACTCCACCTCAACCTCCAACTCCACTGAAGACTGAAGGCACATCTCTACTTGCATCTATAATTCAATCCGCACTCCAAACATCACCTCAACCTTCATCTCCAACTTCACCTAAGACTGAAACCTCAAGTCAGACAACATCCCACGTCCTGTCATCTTCATCTTCCTCTCATGCCAAAGTCCTATATGAATCCACAGTTCAACCCGAGGCCACTCCTGTGCTTGAAATTGAAATCATATCTGAGATGGAATCCAAAACTCCACCTCAACCTCCATCTCCATTGAAGACTGAAGGCACATCTCTACTTGCATCTATAATTCAATCCGCACTCCAAACATCACCTCAACCTTCATCTCCAACTTCACCTAAGACTGAAACCTCAAGTCAGACAACATCCCACGTCCTGTCATCTTCATCTTCCTCTCATGCCAAAGTCCTATATGAATCCACAGTTCAACCCGAGGCCACTCCTGTGCTTGAAATTGAAATCATATCTGAGATGGAATCCAAAACTCCACCTCAACCTCCATCTCCATTGAAGACTGAAGGCACATCCGCACCTGTAATTCAATCTACTCTCCACATCACACCTCAACACAAAACCGAACCTCTTCCCGAGCCTGAAATTCCAACAGAGGTTGGCTCCACATCTGAAACTGAATCCCAACCTTCTCCTGGAACAAATCCAGAACCTGAAGCTTCACATCAGTCTATAACCACATCTCAACCTACATCCCAAGCTCCACCTCAACCATCTCCTCAAACAGAGTCTCAACCAGAACTTGAAGCCACAGCTCAGCCTTTGACTATACCTCAAACTACATCGGAAGCCCCGACTCCCTCTGAGACCCAACCTTCCCCTCAAACCACATCAGAACCAGAAACTGACACTCCAGCTCATGTTGTAATTGTAATTCACAGTACATTGGAAGCCCCGACTCACCCCGAGACCCAACCTTCTCCTCAAACCACATCAGAACCAGAACCTGAAACCACGGCTCATGATGTAATTCTACTTCAAAGTACATCAGGAGCCCCAACTCACTCTGAGACCCATCAAACAGAACCCAAACTGGAGCCTGAAACTCCCCTTCTATCCATAACACTCCAATCTGCAACCTCACCGCCCACGTCTCCGTCCTCACCAGAAACGGTGGCTCAACCCGAAACCTCCGGGCAACCTCTCCCCGAAGCTCATCCGAACCCCCAAATCCCCCAGGCCCCATCCCGCCCGATTGCTGAGCGTAAAATCATACCCATCATTGAAATCTCCCATACCGACAACATCGTGCTAAAGTTCTTGAGGGTGATTCAGAAGTTCTTGCACATCATTAGGAAGTTGAAAGACGTCGTGTGGGTCTGGCCCGATTTGTCGAACCTGAAACTCATCAAGGACAGCGATCTGGCTTCTCTCGAGGAGTCGGAAAGCCCACCGGAGGGTGACCTGCCTGGTGAGTCCTGGTGAGCTGGAAGGAGACCCAGCGTGCCTTTGACAGGCAGGTGTGCCACCGAAGTTGAGAACTCTTGGCAATGCCAGCAACATCCTCCGGGGAGCTGTGGCAGCACGCTTATCGAAACCAGAAACGAAAGTTTTGCTCAGGGTTCTGCTAATCTCACGAGTGCTGGGTCTCTGGGGCGATTTTACACAGCTCAGGGTGGTGAGCCGAGCTCCCTCCGTGCCTGGTGCTTCTGAGGCAGCAGTGTGGTGACCACAGGCAGGGCGAGACCTGCAGGCTGCACAAAAATGGATTAAGAGGCCACTGCATCTAATCTTTCCCTGGGACCTCAGCACCGTCTGGAGAAGGCAAGGTTGCGTTGGGTTGCGTAACTATTTTGTTGTGCACACAAGCAACCCTTAATATGAAGATCAGCTTCTACAAAGGCTAAGAATCGGAATCTATATCCCTGTAAGTTTAAATCCTGTCCCCGTCTCCCCCCGATTTTCTTTGTAACAGATGTTTGGCAATGTGTTTTATTGTTTACAAAATGTAAATATCAAAATGTGTTTACAAAATGTACCCGTTCTGGTCCCAGGCTCTTCATTTTCCCCTTTTGCCCCCCTGTATGCCTCTAAACCCATCTTTCCTAACCGAAGAACTTCTGTTTGTCAAGTCGGCTGTAAAAGTTGTTCAATTCTGCACACTTGATCAGTGGCTGTTGGGTCCCTGTTGCACGTGTAAAACTCCGGACACGTTTAGGCCGCCCAACAGCAGTGCAGCGTCATGAAGGTGTCCTCACCTTGACTCTGTAGGGACTTAAAAGTGACCTGTCTGATGGCTCTGCTGTGATGGGACGTCCCACGCATCTTGTACAACTTCCCAGCTCAGCTCTCTGAAGCATGGAAGGATCAGTCGAGGGGGCCACACAGAGTTGGCCCAGTCCGCTGCTGTCCCTTCCACTGTTCCACCTGGCCATGAGCAACCATCTGAAGACCAATGAAGGGCATTGAAGAGTTGGCAGGTGCTTGTGCATCCAGCATCCACAGCCAAATATAGTTGGGAGGTGCAATCTGCCCCGTGGCCAACCCCACAGCTGGCACCTTTCCTTGCACTACAACATGCCTACTGTCAGTCTGTTCATCGGTAGCGGTGCCATCTTCAGATCCAGCAGTTTTACCCTTGCCAAGCGCCCATTCTTTCACTTGGGTCGACTCAGCCAAACTTGCCTTTGGGTGAAGATTGGAGGTGGATCTTCTCTACTTCAGATCTTCACCCAAAGGTAGACTTGGTCAGCTTGACCGAAGGGCAAAACTGCTGGATCTGGAGCACAGCTACTGATGATCGGAGTGTCAGGAAGCATCAACCTTCGCCACTTCCGAGGCCAGCTGTTGTTTGGGGTGGGGGTGCCGCCTTTTCAATAAAGACCACCTACCCATGCTAGTTACTGTTGGGGGTCCTTTACTTCACAATGTCCCCCATTCCTGAAAAGGTGAAGGGTCCTTTGCTCAGGTGAGTCCTGCTAGGCTCAGGAATTTCCTAATGATCAGCTATCACAAATCAAAACTGCGTCATGGCGGCCCTTTTAGCTCATTACGGCTGACCATGAAGTCTTTCTCCACCTAACGGTCAGTCTCTGTGAAACCCAGAGAACCGGGGAGGGGCCATTTGAGGAAAAGAAGACCATGTCAGAATTCCTAGAGGAGGCTTGCTTTAAAAACAGCAGGGGTCTCCAACCTTGGCAACAAGCAAAGAGTTGAAGTCCACCAATCTTAAAGTTGCCAAGGTTGGAAGACCCCTGTTTTACAGGACCTCTCTAGGACTTTGCCTCGGGACCTAACTTTATGGTAAGTACAACTCAACCAACGATTGTGGGAAGCAGCCTTGGAGAGCGATCCCAATGAACCCTCCATGACCGAATCATGTGAGCAAATGGATCCGATGGGACATGTTGTCCCAACGTTGATGAAATACAGGTAGTCCTCGACTTACGACAGTTCATTTAGTGACCGTTCAAAGTTACAATGACCCAGGAAAAAAGTTTTTCACACTTACGACCACTGTGGCATCCCTGTGGTCACGTGATCAAAATTCGGACGCTTGGCAACTGGTTCGTATTTATGACGGTCGCAGTGTCCCTGGGATCTTGTGATCCCCTTTTGCGACCTCCTGACAAAGTCAGTGGGGGAGGCCAGATTCACTTACCAACCATGTTACTAACGTAACAACTGCAGTGATTCACTTAACAACCGTGGCAAGAAAGGTCGTAAAATGGGGCAAAATTCGCTTAACAAATTTTCCGCTTAGCAACATAAATTTTGGGCTCCGTGTTAGTCGTAGGCCGAGGACTACCTGTATTCAAAGAGTTTCGGATACCTATTCCTCACCTGTTGTGGAGATGAGCCTTTCTTGGCATCATCTAGTCTGGAAAAGGTGCCGGAGGGGGGTGGGGGTGGGGTGGGGGCATGAGACAATTTCCATTTTCGGAGGGGATCAGAATCTCCGTAAAGACATCACACTGGACCGTGATGGTTTCACACAACCTTCCTAGACTGAGGGGCCTGCTGTGCTTGTGTTCCTCCAGGAGTTGTGCTGCAGAAGACGCAACCCAGTGCAGGCCGCCTGAGTTCCTTCCCTTTCTCAGGGTGCAACACAACCAGAGGTTGCCCCTTTGCTTTCTCAGAGAAGCTACCAGGCTTGGTTTCCAGACTTCCAAAATTTATTTCTCCAGGTGGAATCTTTGCAACAACAACAACAACAACAGAGACTAAGGGTCCTTCTAGAAGTGCAACGGGGGCCTTGTTGAGCCTCGAGGTCTCTACCAGAGCCGGCAGCCCCTCCTCTCTGGGCTAGGAAGCCTGGTCCGCCCTCCGCCTCCTCCCAGGGCAGCAGAGCTGACCTCCATCTGCTGGCCTTCTCGGAGGTCCCTGGCGGCCTCCGCTGAGCAGGGAGGGCTGCCCACGGTCTCCGTGCAGGTGTGGGCAGCCCACGGTTACTCGTTCCCGGGGCTCAGGTGGACCGGGGAAGTCTCCCCTTGACTGGCCTCCTCTGCGGGGGAGTCCTCCTCCTTCGCCTCTAGCTCAAAATTCTACAAGGAAACGAGAAAGAAGATCCAAACAGATGCTCCACGCCTGGGCTCTTCTAGGGCAGCGGCCTGCAATTACCACCTCTGCAGCCACATGGCAAAGGGTCATGGCAACAGAAGGCTTCCAGATGGACAGAAGGGAGGGAGGGAGGGAGGAAGGAAGGAAAGAAGAAAAGAAAGGAGGGAAGGAAAGAAAGAGGAAGAGAAGCAGGAAAATGAGCCAAGGTGGTGCAGTGGTTAGGGTGCAGTACTGCAGCTACTTCAGCTGACTGCTAGTTCAGATCAGCGGATCAAATCTCACTGGCTCAAGGTTGACTCAGCCTTCCATCCTTCCGAGGTGGGTAAAATGAGGACCCAGATTCTTGGGGGCAATATGCTATTTAGTATACCGTCTTTGGTGTAAGCCGCCCAGAGTCCTCGGAGAGTGGGCGGCATAGAAGTATGATTAATAAAATAAATAAATAAATAAGAAAATGCTGGATAGGGGATTAAGCAAAAAAGATTTGTAACCAATCAATACACTTTCAGTAATTGTAATGGATGATAGTTGTTTTATATTTTAAGTTTTGTTTAAAAAATTTTTTTTTTCAAAAATAAATTTAAAAAAAAGGAGGGAAAGGAGGAGACAGGAAGAGAGGGATGGGGAAGGAGAGGAGAAAAGCAGGCAGGCAGGCAGGAAAGAGGTATGGAGGAAGGAAAGAAAGAGGGAGGGAGATGGGAGGGAAGGGAGGGGTTTCCCCACCTGAGAAAACTTAAGTCGGGGAGAATAAGCCTCATGGCTGCCAGGCACACAAACTACCCACTAACTGCAGCTATGTGCCATCGTGGTTAGCACCAGAAGCCACACCGTGTGCACCCAGAGGCTCCCTGAACAACCATCTCCCTCCAACCTGCCAAAGAGCCAATTCCCGGGGGGGGGGGAGGGAGGCGGGGGGGCAGGAATGTGCCTCCAGCCCCACACAGCCGCCCAAGGCGCTCTCTTACCTCCAGCTCCTTCAGGACTTCATCCATAAAATCCCCCGAGTTCTGCTTGTAGGCCACGGCCAGCTTGATGGCATCGCTGAAGAGCTGCGGAAGAGAACCAGAGGTCAACCAGGGAGACCCCGCTGGGCACCCCTTCCCTGCCCCCCCCCACCATCCCCCCTCGGCCAGGAATCCGAGTCTTCCTCCCCCACCTTCACAACGTTGGTGCCATCTGCTGCAGACACGAAGTAGAGAGGCAGGTTGAGCTTCTTGGGAAAGTTGAAACTTTTCTGCGTGGCCTTCAGGTCGGCTAGAAAAAAGCGAGAGAGAATATTGGGTGACCTCAGAGCCTTTCCAGGAGGGGCCGAAGCCCATTTCACCCAGGAGGGTCCCAGGTGACGCAGCCCAAGACAAGGAAGGATCTACGGGCTTAATTCAGTGACTGAAATAACCCAACTGCCGAGTTTTCAACAAGAAGCACCGAGGAATGAATTGCCCAAACATGGCAGGTTCTTACAGGGTAACAGAGTTGGAAGGGACCTTTGGAGGTCTTCTAGTCCAACCCTCTACTCAGGCAGGAAAACCGCTACCATTTCAACAACTTTGCGACAACTTTGAGTTGGGGAACTGCAGCCCTGTGGGCTGACACCTCCCTTAAGCTCCTCACCAGGGGCATCGCCCCCAGGAGTTCACATTTACAACTTTAAGAAGAGTTGGTATAGAGTTTCCTGCTTGAGCAGGGGGGTTGGACTAGAAGACCTCCAAGGTCCCTTCCAACTTTCTGCTATATTGCATTTTCCAATGGAAAACATCGTTTTCGTTCTAGACCGGTTGGTGCAGCTTTAAGAGGAAGCAGTCTTGGGGCAATGGGTGTTGTGTGGCCTTAAAAGCCTGAAGGCCAGAAGATTTCCCCCTTGCCCAAGAATCAGATCTCCTCCCCCAGTGGACTTCCCAGAGGTGAAAAGGGGAGGAGGCCCACCATCTATTTTGTTGGCCACGACGATACAAGGGATTTGAGGCCGGAATTCACGCAGCTCCTTATACCAGTTGGTCAGGTTCTTGTAGGTGACCTTCCTCTGGACATCAAAGACCTGGAAAGGGCAGGGGGGAGAAGAAGAGGACAGCTGATCGTGAGCTAATCCAAATACAACCAAAATCTCAGATCCTGATGAGACAAAGCTCAGGGTGCAAATAATCCCAGGAAGAAACATCTACTAGACCAGGGGTCTCCAATCTTGGCAACTGTAAGACTTGTGGACTTCAGCTCCCAGAATTCCTCAGCTGGCTGGTTGGAGAAAGGTTAGAGAGCCCTGCACTAGACGTTGTAGGCTTGTTCAACATTTCAACATGCTAGAGTGAGAGACCAGCCAAGATTGGAGAAGGAGTCAGGTGGGGAATTAGTCTGGAATCCTTACGTAGGCAAAAAAGGGCAAGTATCAGATCTGCCACCTCGCTCCCACTTGCCTTAGAGCCAGCCTTCACAGACTCCCGGGGGAGGGAAACTGTTTGGGAGAGGGGAAGGGGGGGAAACTCCAAAGTACTTTATGCCAGCTGGAGACAAGGCTTCAGGGACGCTGGGCCAGAGAGAAAAATACAGCTGCAATTCCGAGGACGACCGTTCCAAAAACATCTGGTTTGAATAGGATTGCGCACAAGAGGAGCAGCAGGAGGGCAGAGGTAGGAAACGGGGGATTTCTCTAGGGAATTGGTGCGGGAACCTCAGAGTTGGCTCTGTTTCACTGTACTTCCACTTGACTGTAGTAAAACTATACCCGACTCTAAAAATGGAGTCATGGATCGTCCTTGCCTTGGGTTCAAGTCGAGGCAGGACTGGCAGCGAGATCCAATCTCCCTTGAATGCCACTGAACCTTTTCTAGTTTGGTCCAGGAGCAGATTACCGGTCTGGGAAGATTCCTGTGAAACAGGCACGAGCAAATGAAGTAGCTAACCGAACCCTTTACACGTGGATTTGGTTACTCGCTCCGAACATCAGCCAAGCAATCTTCTCACTCTCATTGATCAGGACCGAGTGTGGTGGCTCCATGGCTGCAGTGGAGTGGGTGGGAAGAGGGATCGTGGAATGAGCCGGAGAAGATGCTCTTCTGGCTCTGTGGAAGACTCTGTCCCACCAGCACCAGAAAAAAGACAACGGAGCCCTGGAGTCAGAAGGAGGATCTCTATCATTCTGAAGAGACCCCTCCCTCAAGCATTTTGCCTGCTCGGAAAACCCCACTGGCTCTCACTGGACAACTCCCACCCCAAACCCCACGTGCCCGTTTCCTTACCATGATGCAAGCATGGGCCTTGTGATAGTAGGACGGGTGCAGGCTCTGGAAACGCTCCTGGCCGGCCGTGTCCCAGAAGTCTGGAAAGCAGGAATTCCACAGCTCACAAAGGACCCGCTTAACTAACAGAATCCCTCTGGGTCAATATGTCTCAACCTCGGTGGCTTGAAGATGGGTGGACTTCAACTCTCAGAATTCCTCAGCCAGCAGGGAGTTGGAAGTCCACCCATCTTCAAATGGGCCGCTTCTCTAAGTCAGAAGATCCATTAAGTCAGCCTCCTCGAACCTGGGATCTTCTGAAAATGTGTGGACTCTCTGAGCCCTTGTAGGTGCCGGGGAGAGAGAGATGAAGGATCTGCTGCTGAGACCCAATGACCAGGGGCATCTCCCATCCAGCAAGCTTCTCAGCCCCTCAATGGGCAACTTCAAGCCATGGACAGATGTGTAATCAGAATGGGGTCCCACCCAATGAGATCAGGGAGTGGACTCTACACGATGGTCTCCCCAACTGCGTCCAGCAAGCGCTTACCCACAAGAACCGTCTTGCCGTCCACGGTGGCTGTGTACTTGTAGAGGGTCAGGGCGAAGGTCGAGAGCTGCTGTGGTTTGCTGTGGGTCAGGGTCAAGGAAAGGAGGCGGAAAACCACGGTGGTCTTCAGAAAAGAAAGGCGCGAAGTAGAGGTTCCTCAGAAGAGGCAAGCCCATCAATGCAGCATCAGCCCACCCAACCCTAGAGCGAGTTTAGGACAGTTTTAGAACAGGACTAGAATCATACGGCTAGAAGGGACTTCAGAGGTCTTCTAGTCTAACCCCCTGCTCCAGGCTGGAGACCTTGTATCATTCCTGGTCAATCTTCTGACAACGCAAAGTCAAGGAGGAAGCCAGATTCATTTCACAATCATGTTACTCACTTACAATCTGGGGCAAGAAAGGTCATGAAATGGGGCAAAACTCGTTTAACCACTGACCTGCTTAGCAGTGGAAGTTTTGGGCTCATTTGTGGTCACAAGTCAAGGGCTACCTGGATCTTAATTACAGCTTTAATTATTTCATTAAATTATTTCCTGGGTAGGTAGAAGGGAAGTAGGTAGGTAGGTAGATATATAGATACATGAGAGATTATAGGGATGGATGGATGGATGGATAGATCGAAGATAGTAATTAGATATAATACAGTGATCAGAGGTAGAGATAGATATAAAGATAGATAGAACATATGATGGCTAGACAGACAAACAGATAGATAGTACATAACGGATGGATGGATGGATAGAAGAAAGAGAGGGATGGATGGATGATAGATTGATAGATAGATAGATAGATACCATGTTTCTCCAAAAATAAGGCCCTGTCTTATATTTTTTTGAACCCTGAAATAAGCACTTGGCTTTATTGCCATGCGCTCAAAAGCCCGATTGGACTTATTATCAGGGGAAGTTCTTATTTTGGGGGAAACAGGGTAGATAGATAGATAGATAGAACATAATAGATGGATGGATGGATGGATGGATGGATGGATAGATAGATAGAAGAAAGAGGGATGGATGGAGAGATTGGAAGAAAGGCCCTGGCTAATTTCCAATTCTCTCCTTTGGGCCATCCGAATCTTCGGGCTCGTCCATTCGGGAAGGCCAGGTTCCTTCTGGATGCTGGAAGAAACTCCAGCTGGTTTTAGTCCCCCAAGAGCCGAGGAGACGCCTCCGCACGCTTTTCCTGGGGTGGGATTTCCCCCCATTGGCCAAGTGTCAAAGGATACAATCCCTCCATGAGGAAGCGTTCCATCAATCTGGAAAAGAGGGAAAACGCCCCATTGAGGAAAACGGGTCCAGCTTCTGTAGGAGACGGCCAGGCAGAGCCCGGGGTGGGGGTGGGGATGGGGGTGGTCAAAGGCATCATCGGTCTGGAGTCCTTACACCCCCAAAAGAGACCTAAGACCAGCCTCCCCCTCCCCATGAAGTCCATTGACTCTCAATTGCCTTGACCATTACTAGATCAGATTATTATGTGTACAGGTAGTCCTGGACTTACAATAGTTTTGTTTAGTGACCATTCAAAGTTACGACGGCACTGAAAAAAGCGACTTATGACCATTTGTCACATGTTTCAGCGTTCCCATGGTTACGTGATTAAAATTTGAACGCTTGGCAACTGAATCATATTTATGACAGTTGCAGTGTCCGGAGCAGGAGGGGGGGGGTCACGAAACCCTCTTTTGCGACCTTCTGACCAGCAAGGTCTCTGGAGGAAACCAGATTCACTTAACAACTGAGTTACTGATTTAACAACTCACTTAACAAACGTGGCAAGGAAAGTCATAAAATGGGGCAAAACTCACTTCACAAATGTCTGAGCAATGCAAATTCTGGGCTCGATTCTGGTCGTAAGTCGAGGACTGCCTGTGGGTACCATGGAATAAATTCTCATTGTTCTCAAACTCAGTCCTGGCTTCTGGTTTCCTGAGCCCCACAGATTTCGGATCAACCACTGACCAAGTGGCTGCTTCGGGTTCCCTTCCATCCTACCTTCCTTGGCACCACCACACCCCTAATGCCCAACTGAAGTCCACCTGGAGGAAGGCAGCTGACCCCGATCGGAAGCCCCCTTAGCAAATTTACACGCAAGGACCGAAGGCTCCACCCAAGCCATTGCAAGCCTGGGTGGATTCACCCCATGGCCTGCTTCCCACTGCATCTTCAAACTTGCCTTGCAGAACCACAACCACCCGATCCCACTGGACCCCCCGGGGTGTGTTGCTGGGATCCACAAAACGTGCTAAGCCATCATCAGAAAAAAAAAATGAAAAGCAGAAGCAATAAAGGAGAATATTTGTAGGGTTGAACTCTGGTGCTCTCTGAGCCTGGTGGTTTTCTTGCAGACCTTTCATGACCCAACCAGATAACATCATCAGGGCTAGCACTACCACCGATTATTGTTACCTAGTTTGGGTGATGAAATGTCTCCAAGGAAACCACCAGGCTCAGAGAACTCCAAGGACCCCACAGTCCTCGCCCATCCTCCGCCCTCTCCCTTTCTCCTCCATCACTCCTCCTCCTTCCTCCACTCCTCCTGCCCCTTCTCCTCTTCCATCCCTTCTCCTCCCCTTCCTCCATAAACTCCACTCCCTTCCAGCACTGATGACGTTCCCTAGTTGGGTCATGAAATGTCTCCAAGAAAACCACCAGGCTCAGAGAGGACCAAGGAGGGAGCCGGAAAGCGTCTCAGCTGATGGGGTGAAGGCAGCTGCCTCCTTGTCCCAAGGACCCGGTGCTGAGCTTGTGCGACCTGTCTGGTGGGACTCGCATCCATAACCCATCGGAGCCAGCGGTGGGGCGGAGGGGCTTCAATCCCCAGGATTCCCCAGCCAGAGGTCGCCTTAGAGATCGTCTAAACGTGCCTATCGGAGCACCTGGAGCATCTAGCGGAGCTGCTGCGTCCTCAGGTGGCCACGCTGGGAGGGGAGGGCAAGAGCCCCCCTCCCCTCCCGGGACCACCCGTGGGGCAGTTGAGCCCCTTCTGCTCCGAAGCCCCCATCGGCCGTTGTGGCTCTCTGGGGAGGGGGGGGGAGGCGATGTCGGGTCCAAAGGGCCTCAGGGGCCCCATCCTGGGCTGCAGAGTTAGGGGGGTCGCGACCCTCTCCCGTGGCTCGGGCTCCGGAGGGGGGGGGCGCAGAGCAGCGGAGCCCTGCCCAACGGTTGCGCGGGGCGGGGGGTGGGGGGGTGAGCGAGAAGAAGACCCTCCCCCGTGGGGGGGGAGGGGAGGGGGCCGCCCCCCCACTCACTTGGACTTGCCGACGGCGCTGTCGCCCAGGCAGATGATCTTCACGTTCTCCGCCGCGTCGTACTTGTCCTGGTCCAGCCCGGCGTTGGGGGGCTCCCCCTGGGGACCCCCCGCCTTGGCCATGCAACGGCGCGAGAGACGGCGGCCGCCCCGGGAAGGGAAGTCAAGCAGCCGCGCTCCCCCGGCTCTGCAAGGCTGCGCCCGCGGGCGCCTCTCCCGCCGCCGCCCCCCCAGCCCCGCTCCCCGCCCAGGAGACGCCGGCTCGGCTGCCAGGCGACCGGCCGGATGCTGCGCGCGGCCCCGCGGGACTCGCCCGCCCCTCCCTTCCCGCTTCCCTTGGCAAGCCCTGGAGGGGGGGGAGGGGGCCGCCGGGCGTGCAAAAGCGTGCAAAGCCGTCCCGGCCGCCCCTGCGGACCAGGAAGTGTGCAAAAGCGCCGCCCTTGCTTCTCTCCGCCTGCTCCCCTTGCAAAGCGTGCAAAAGTGTGGCCCGGCCTCCCGCCTCCCCTTGCAAGCCGGAGCGTGCAAAAGCGTCCCGGGGGCTTCTCTCGGCCTGCTCCCCTTGGCAAACCGGGCTGGGTTTCGGGGAGGTGGAAGCGTGGAAAAGGCGTGCCAGAGTGTGCAAAGGGGCCCTGCAAGCGAGGGGGAGGTGCCAAAATGGGCAAGAGTGTCACAGCTGCTGCCCCCTGGACACCTATGTGCGCGTGCGTGTGCGGGGGGGGGGCAGTGAGTGGGGGGTCCACGCGTGCAAAAGTGTGCAAGGCGTCCCGGCCACCCCTCACTTCCGGCTCCTCCTGGCAGCTCGGGGGAGGGGCGTGCAAGAGCGTGCAAGGCGTGCCAGCCCGGAAGGGACCGTGCTGGTGCGCCTCCCTTTGCAACGGAGCGGCTGGCCGAGCGAGACCCCCGGGGGCCACGATGAGCGCCTCCTGGCCGGGGCTGCGGCGGGCCCTGCAGCTGACCCTGGCCGTCGTCAAGCCCGACGCGGTGGCCCACCCTCTGGTGCTGGAGGTAAGGGCAAAGGGCAGGCAGCCCACTCGTGGCCTGGGGGGGGCAGTGCAATTCCCCCCACCCCGCCCCCCAATTGGGCCTTCTAGAGCAGGGGTCTCCAACCTTGGCCACTTTAAGCCTGGAGGACTTCAACTCCCAGAATTCCCCAGCCAGCAAAGCTCGGAGACCCCTGTTCTAGAGCAAGGTTTCTCCACCTGGGTCTCTTTAAGCCTGGAGGACTTCAACTCCCAGAGTTCCAAAGCTGGCTGAGGAATTCTGGGGGTTGAAGTCCACCTTCCTTAAAGAGACCCAGGTGGAGAAACCGTTAAGAGCTGTGGTTGAAGTCAGGCTTGTTCTTGAGGGTGTTCAACACGCCTACATGAAGTAACACGCGTGCAGGACCCCCAAGGAAAGAGGGACCCAGCCAATCGCACCCATAACTCTTTCAGTGCCACACTCCACTCCAGTTTTCAGCCATTATGGAGTCTTCACATCCGGCCAGTTAAGCAGCCGAAGGACCAGATAACTCCATGCTTGGCCTCCTCTTAGGACATCTGTTGACCTTGATCCAGCCCTGGTGGTCCACCCTCGACAGTGGGTGCAAGCCATGGATGGAAAGCTGCCCCCCTGCCTCATCTGAAGTTTTGTAGAGTTAAGAGCTGTGATGGGTGAACAAGGGTCACCTCCAGAGGTCCACTGGTCAAGGAGGATCTTGTCCTCTCGGGATTGCAGTTGACATGGCTGTCCCCACATTTTGAGGGCATGAAGATTTATTTGGGTTGCACCGAGAGCGGTTTGCTATGCGGTTTTCCAGGGTCCCCTCAAAGAGCTTTATTGGTGGCACCCCAGTCTTTGGAGAGACCCTCACCCACACCACGTTCTCCAGCACATTCATGAACCCACAATAAGGTGTCTCCCCACCTTCCCTTCTCTCCCCTCCCCTTCCCTTCCTTTTATAGAAGGAGTTGGAGGTCCAGGTCAGGTTCTGACTTTCCAGTGACGCATCGGGTAGACCATGGGTCACCATCAAGCTGGGTAGATGGGGAAGCTTAGACCTTCTGTTGCCGTGAGACCTCCTGGTGCAATTGGCTGGCCCTGATTTGAGATCTCCACTGCTTGGATGATTTTGTGTATTTTGTGCCTGGATTATTTCTTTCTAAAAATTGGGATTAGGGTCATTGTGTGAGGGGAAATTGGTTGTTGGAGAGCTAAGGTCTTCTCCATTTTGGGACCAGTCTTAGGCAAATAAGTGATGACCCACTTCAAAAATGTTTTGGAGTCTTCAAACTGAATTCTGTTGTGGGGTTAAAAATGCCATCGGAAGCTGCAGCAAGACAAATCATCTATGGAGATTCTCCATCATCCAGGACATGATTTGTCCCAAAGGTGGATTTTTCCCCCAGAAGGCGAATGGACTTTCTTGTTTTTTCTTTGAAAATGTTTCACTTCTCACCCAAGAAGCTTCTTTAGTTCTTCAGAACTGCTTCTTGGATGAGAAGCGAAATGTTTTCAAAGAAAAAAAAAATCCAGTTGGCCTTTGGAAAAAACAGCTTTGGGGCAGCAGGAGAGGTGAGTTTTCTCAGAAGCTAAAGTCTCTCACCTTCACCAAAAACCAGATGACATGGGGTGGCCTTTTGGACTTCCGTGGCCTTCCCCTTAGATTGTCCCAAAGGTGCTTTTTCACGAGGCAGCTGGACTTTCCGGTTCTTCTTTGAAGACGTTTCACTTCTCATCCAAGAAGAAGCTTCATCCAAGAGTTGAAGAAGCTTCTTGGATGAGAAGTGAAACGTCTTCAAAGAAGAACCGGAAAGTCCAGCTGCCTCGTGAAAAAGAAGCATCTTTGGGACAACCAGGACCAGGATGACTTGAGAGCCTCCACAGACATTCCCCTTATATTCTTTCCTGCCTTCTCTTAGGCTGTGCATGAAACCATCCTGAGCCACAAATTCTTGATCGTCCGGACAAAGGACCTTCTCTGGAGTAAGGAGGACAGTCAGAGGTTCTACCAGGAGCACTCAGGTTGGTGTGAAGGCTTCCAGGTGCATCGGGGGCTGAAATCCTGGTTACTGGGAAAGACTGGGGAAGGGTCTCTTGTCCTCCAGTCCAGTCTTGAGATCCTCCCCAGTGCAGCCCAGTTGGCCTGTGGATGTCACAGAAGCTGGAGTAGATGACCCTCGGGTTTGATCCAGTTCAGAGTTCCTCTGATGGTCTGAGGCTTCCTACCCCCCAAATATCTTCATATCCAGGTAAAGGAAGTCCATAGGGGTTCCGTAGAGGGAGCCTGAAAACCCCAAGTCCCCATTTTGGGGCCTTGAAGAAATAATCTCCAGCTTTCTAGAGATTAAAATTTGGGCCTCCTAATGTTGACCATGTCGGTGTCTTTCATGGGGCATGGAGATGAGAGTCGTCCTGGGTGAACCTGATCCAGGTATGGGCAGACAATCATGTAGTTGGGCTGAAGAAAAGGCTGGGTCAGATCCTTCCTCCAGGTCCTTTCTGTGGGTTGGATGACATCCTGGGGTCAGGGATCAAAGCTGAAGTCCACAATGTTCTTGTAAGCCTTGGCCATCTTGGCTGCTGCATCCCTACCTGAAAGTTGGGGCGAGCTGATGTGCTGGGCCCTCCGTGCTGGATCCAAGCCGCTTTGGAGCACACCAGCCCTACACCTCAGTCGTGCGGTGGGGCCTTGCTTGCATTGAGGTCCAGCAGGGTGGAGAGCGAGCAGAGCAGAAACCTCCTTGTTCTTCATCATCTTCCTCTTCTTCTTCCAGGGCGCTTTTTCTACCAGAGGCTGGTGGAGTTCATGTCCAGGTAGGTCCAGAGCTGGTGGTGAGAAGACCTCCTTCCTGTTCCCCCTCAAAGGCCTCTGGTTCCCCCAGCTGCCTTCACACCAAACACTTAATAGTTTTGTTCTAAAGGAGGGCGAGACGAGGAAGGGGAATGCTGAAAAAGTAGGAAAAAAGGACAGGCCTCATTTGGTCCCAGCCACCATCTTGGCTTTTTTCTTTTTGGGGAGACCCTTGTCCGTATTATACCTTGGTCTCCTGACGCAAAAGAGGCGGAGAGGCCGGTTGCCCTAAAAATTTACCATGTCATTAGAACAGGGGCCTCAGTTCTCCACCAGATGGAAAGGGCAGGAGCAGCTAAAATTCATTAAATAAATAAATAAATATTTTTTTTTAATATATATTTTTATTAATATATTCTATACACTAATACACAAATAAAATATACAATCCTGCCACCATGGTATAATATGATTACATTGTCCATAAGTATAAAATCATTCCTTTATACATACATATTTGCCATCATATATATACATCATCATATGTCTATTCTATCCCACCTTTTCTGGACCCAATCGTACCATACTTTCCAACTGTTATAAAATTCTGAATCTTTTTTACCATTGATCAATCTAGTTAGTCTATCTGATTCCGCACACTCATTAATTTTATATATTATTTTCAAATCTATCGGTAAGTATTGATTTTTCCACTCCTGCGCATACGCTAATCTTGCTGCAGTGATAATGTGAATCAACAAGAACATATATCTGACTTAACATTCAAAGGTTTTGCCCCCAATAGGAAAATCTCAGGTCTTAATTCCAAATTAATCTGTGTAATTTCCAAAATCCATTGCCGTATTTTTTTCCAATATTTAACCGCCTGCGGGCAGGTCCACCATGGGTGAAAATAGGTTCCATTGCTGTAACCGCACTTCCAACAGCAGGCAGATGTCCCGGGAAACATTTTAGCTAATCTCGCCGGGGGTAGATGCCACCGGTAGATCATTTTATATATGTTTTCTTTATATGAGGAGGCCATGGTTAATTTCATATTTTTCAACCAAATCTGTTCCCATTGCTGGAAGTCAAGGGGATATCCAAAATTTCGCCCCCATGCTATCATACAATCCTTCACTACGTCCTGTCCTATCTGCAGAGACAATAAATATGCATAACATTTAGATAATATCCCTTTCCCTCCTTCTAATAAGATCTTATCCAATTCTTGTCTTTTACTGTAGATTCCTTCACTATGTAAATCTTTTTTATACTGGAGTGCACTTGAGAATAAGACCACCAGTCTATCTTATATCCTTGAAGAGTTAATAATTCTCGTGACTTTGGATAACCCTGAACATCCAAGAAACCTTCATACGTCAAGGTTTTCTCCCCTTTATACAATGTCGGGTAAACCTGAGCTTCCTGTGCCGAGATCCAACATGGAACTTTTGTGTATACTCTTCTTCTAACCTTTTCCCAAGTGTACCCAAGCGTCCTACCTAAATAGTGATCATCAAAGTATCTAGGAATAAATAAATAAATAAATAAATAAATAAATAAGTAAGTAAGTAAGTAAGTAAGTAAGTAAGTAAGTAAGTAAGTCAATCAATCAATCAATCAATCAATCAATCACCCCATCCACGCGTCTGTCCAGTTGAGAAATAGCAGAAATTCCCAACAGATTTGCAATGGGAAAGATGAGAAATTTTTCTCTCTTTTTTTCATGCATATTTTTTATTTTATATAAAACAAAGTTAAAATACAAAAATACAGAACTAAAAAAAAAAAAATCCAAGAAGACAAAAAGCAGAGGTCTTCAAACTTGGCAGCTTTAAGACTTGTGGACTTCAACTCCCAGAATTGTGTATAAGGTGGATGGACTCTGTTAGCCTGGTTGGGAGACCTGGAAGACCAGGTAGGGGCCCTTCTGTCTGGTCCCTGACTGGATGGATGTGTGGCACCTAATCAAAAAGCACTTGTGTGTTGTGTTGTGTTGTGTTGTGTTGTGTTGACCACCAGGAGGCAGCAGAAGCCCACTTTCATAAATGGCCAGAAATTATTCTATGAGGTTTGAGGAACTTCCAGGGCTACTGTAGATCAAGGAGCTTTCTGTCTTGATATTCCAAATGGGGGAATGCAGGTGTTGTTCTAGATTGTAAGGGTTCTAGGTTTGGAGGAAGGAAGGAAGGAAAGAAGGAAGATGGAAGGCAGGAGGAAGGAGGAAGGAAGGAAAGAGTGATGGGGAGAGAGGAAGGAAAGAAGGAAGAAAAGGAGAAGAGGGAAGGAAGGAAGGATAAGGATTTTGAAATACGCAGAGACCAGGGAGTCTCGTTGATTTATCTCTCCTTGCCTTTTCAGTGGCCCCATGAGGGTTTATATCCTGGCTCACGAGGAAGCCATCACACGCTGGAGATCATTGATGGGTCCCACCAAGGTTTATCGTGCCCGCCACATGGCTCCAGACTCCATCCGTGGGACTTTGGGCCTCACCGATACCCGGAACACCGTCCATGGCTCAGGTGAGCCCCAGAGCTGAATGCGTAGAAAAGGGTGGCACAGGTGGCTCTTGAAGGCCTCTTGAAGTTGTGGGTGCTCCAACACTGGAGGTTTTTAAGAAGTGACTGGACAGCCATTTGTCTGGAATAGTATAGGGTCTCCTTCCTGAGCAGGGGGTTGGACTAGAAGACCTCTAAGGCCCTTCTGACTCTGTTCTTCTCTCCTTCCCCCCAGATTCTGCAGCCTCAGCCAGCAAGGAAATTGCCTTCTTCTTCCCAGATTTCAGTGAAGAGGAGTGGTACCAACACGAGGAGCCACAGCTCCGTAGAGAAACAGTTGGAGCTCATGCAGTCATCGGTTGCCACCTGCAAGATGGCTAAATGGAGCAGGATTAGCCACCTTGAAGTTCCTCTCATGGATGTCAACTGAGGTTCTGCCATGACCAGCAGGTGGTCCTCATGAGCTGAGGCTTCCTTACAGCGTGCGAACTTTGCTGTTGGAAGATGCCCAGTGGAGAGTGGTTTTTGCCCCTCTTCTTATGCCAAAGATCAGACACACGTGTGTGAACCATGTACAGTCTTCACTGATTCTCACCTTCCCTGGGATGTTTCATGGAAGGGCAGGGTTTCCAGGCTGGGCAGATCAGTCTGCATTGGATCTCTTGAAGCACCTGGGACCGAGGATGACGTCCAGAAGGTGGGACCCTAACCGGGATAGACCTGCCTCCAATCTAGAATGTCTTGGGTTACTATCTGGAAGTTGAGTCATGGCAACTGGTGGACTTCTCAGGAGAACTGGAAGATCTTCTCAGGAGAACTGGAAGATCTTCTCAGGAGAACTGGAAGATCTTCTCAGGAGAACTGGAAGATCTTCTCAGGAGAACTGGAAGATCTTCTCAGGAGAACTGGAAGATCTTCTCAGGAGAACTGGAAGATCTTCTCAGGAGAACTGGAAGTCCAGTTGCCAGGACTCAACTTCCAGGCAACTTTAGGTAGATGCCTTAGAATTTTTATTGACTCTTAGGTTCCTGGTTTCTGGGACAGATTTTGCGCACATGCCAAAGCGCCTTTTGCCTTGAGGATTTACACCCTGAACCCCTTTGGAGGGGGAGGGCAGTCTTGCCCCAGGCAGCTGTAAGATGGACGTGCTCCCTCTCCACCTTGTGCTTAAGACCTCTGACCTCTTGCATAACTGGCTGGGGAATTCTGGGAGTTGAAGTCTGGGAGTCTTAAAGTTGCCAAGGATGGACATGCCTGCCTTAGACTCTGAGTTGTCCAGCAAACCCCAGAAAGTCCCTTCCTTGTGATCCTCCAAGCATCATCTCCTCCTTTGGAGAGTTTGGAGTTTGACCTCTGTATTTTATATCTTTCTAAAGCAGAGGTCTTCAAACTTGGCAGCTTTAAGACTTGTGGACTTCAACTCCCAGAATTCTCCAGCCAGCATAGCTGGCTGGAGAATTCTGGGAGTTGAAGTCCACAAGTCTTAAAGCTGCCAAGTTTGGGGACCCCTGTTCTAAAGTATCAAACCCAAGAGAGTTGCGTTTTTCCAAAAGGGAACAAGCCTCAAGGAAAGACTTCACCTGTTCCGCCTTGGCCTCCACCCGGACAGTAAATATTTGTTACCATCTGGGAAGACGATAAAGGGTTTTCACCCTGAAAACCAACACATAAATTAGATTATTTATGAGTCTCTCTCTGGCCAACCAAGCGGACTCTGCTGCTTTTTAGACCCGATGGTCAAATACATCCTTGTTCAATGGAAGGGCGATGCCCGCTCCATCCCAGGTGTGGCTGCCGGAACTTCCCCAGAAATGAAAAATGAGGTTATATTTGCCCAGAGTCCATATTATGGAACAATTAGCAAGGATTTTTTAAAAAAATATTAATTACATTAATCCCTATTTTGGGTACAAATTCTCCAAACTTATTTATCTTATTGGTAAATTATTCCTGTCGTTTCAGGGTTTAATTGGGTTTTGTATTGGGGTTTTATGTCTGTAAGCCGCTCGGAGTCCCTGTGGATCAGCCTTATAAATTTTCTTAATGAAATAAAAATAAATATATTGTTAGATAAGACGAAAAAGTGGCACCGAATCTGAGCAAGTGGCAAAGCATTAGCAAATTGTCAAGGGAATGGTAAGGATGCCAATGAGAGGGTCTGCAGGAGGAATTAAGTGCCCAGGTAGCCATAAAAACTGCCCAATCAAATGATTTTTTAATCATGCATGGGAATCGGGCTGTGATTATTTTATTTTATTATTTTATATTTATTTAATTTTTATATTTTTTATATTTTACTTTATAATTTTATATTTTATTTTTTCATTTAATTTTATTTATATTTTTAATATTTCATTTATTTTATTTATTATTTTATTATTATTTTCCTGCCTTTCTTATTTTTACAAATAACTCAAGGTGGCGAACATATCAAACACAACAATTTTCTGACGCTCCTATTTTCCTTACAACAATAACACCATGAGGTAGGTTGGGCTGAGAGGGAGTGGCTGGCCCAAAGTCACCCAGTTGGCTTTCATGCCTCAGGTGGGACTTGAACTCATGGTCTCTCACTTTCTAGCTTGGTGCCTTAATCCCCAGCTGTGTGTTCGAAACCTCCATCTTGGTTTTTTTTTTTTTTTTTGAAAACCACATAACACTCTCAAAAGTGCAAAGAAGGATTCTTTCCTGAGGATAAAAGCCCTTTCCAAGTTGAAAGAAGGGAAAATGACCCCCCTGAGTTCAAAATGATACGATTTTACAGACGTTTTATTAACTGAGATACCAATTTTTCTCAACACTTCAGCGCGGAATTGATAAATAGCAGAGTTGGGAACTTCTATAACTATCATTTATAATTTTTAATTATAAGATTGCAACTTCCCATCATTATACCCTGTGATTACTATTATAAATTGCAGTTAATTTGCAGCTGAGGTGGAGGACGCTGGTTCATGAAGGAGATCAAAGCAAATTGGAGAGAAAGGATGTGGGGAGCCAAGCGCCTGAAGCAAAGAACACTCAACCCACATTGGGGGTAGACACATTCTAGAACAGGGGTCTCCAACCTTGGCAACCTTAAGACTTGTGGACTTCAACTCCCAGAGTTGCCGGCTGAGGAACTCTGGGAGTTGAAGTCCACAAGTCTTAAAGTTGCCAAGGTTGGAGACCCCTGTTCTAGAACCTTCTCAGGACTGAAATTAAAGCCTGGTTCACAAGACAGAACCGTAATGATCCATAAAATCTCGGAGTTGAGCATTCTGGGCAAACCAGACCACCACAGTTCCTTCAACAAAGCAAAAGGAAGAATTCTGGCACAGCAAAACACATGAAATCCAGGCAGTGATATGGACCAGTGACTCTGGTCAGGTGTCGGGGAAAGAAACTTCCCGTGCTCTGGGTCTCTGACAGCTCACGGCCGGACAATTCACCTGAGCCAACTCTGCACAGGACAAGAGTTACACTAATATTGAAGAAATGGTGGAATAGAATCATTAAAGAAAGGATGCCAAAGGAGGGGGAAATGAAATGGGAATGACAAAACTTAAAATATTTTGTAATTATTTTAAAGAATCGAATTGTCCCAGAGAGGTTGTCCTGTGGCGAGTTCTCCCACAGTGAATTGGTCGTGGTGAGTTAGAAGGGGCCTTGGAGGTCTTCTAGTCCAGCCCCCTGCCTAGGCAGGAAACTCTGCACCACTTCAAACAAATGGTTATCCAATCTCTCCTTAAAAACTTCCAGTGTTGGAACATTTATAACTTCTGGAGGCAAGTTGTTCCACTGATTAGTTGTTCTCACTGTCAGGAAATTTCTCCTTAGTTCTAGGTTGCTTCTCTCCCTGATGAGGTCCACCCATTGCTTCTTGTCCTGCCTTCAGGTGCTTTGCAGAATAGCTTGACTCCCTCTTCTTTGGGGAAGCCCCTCAAATACTGGAAGACTATTATGTCATTCCTCCTCTTCATGAAACCAGGAATATCCAATTCCAGTAACTGTTCTTTATATGTGTGAATCTCCAGTCCCCCAATCATCTTTGTCCCATTCTGCCATGTTGGAGATGACATGAATTCTCCTGCAAAACGATGCATAGCATTACATCTTTTTGTAAAGAAAGCCTTCTCCCTTTGATGGGGAGTCTGTCTTCCTCAATCTTGGGTCCCCTCCCAGAGGCCTGGGAATTTGAGGGTTCTGGTCAGGATCTTAGTTGTTCCTAGCACTCTTCTGGATAGGGAGCTCGGATGTCCTCCCTGGGATCTGTTGAAGAACCACTTCTAGCTTAGTCACAAGCCCCGAGTGCTCCTACCACACAGGGACCACTTTGGCCTTTCCACATCCCCTCCAGTTCCTCCTCCAGGCTCTGCTACTTCTACTCTTTCCTGATGTTGCTGCCTCCTGGCACCACTACATGTATCACCATCACTGTCTTCTTGTCTACTATTGCTATGTCTACTTGATTGGCCAGTACTTGGCTTGCCTAAAAGTCTGCCGAGATTCTTAGCCATCCAGGTATGGTTGTCCCAGAGGTACTTTTTCAGGAGGCAACTGGACTTTCTCTCAAAGGATGCAAATGACCAGCTATCTGCAAGGAATATAAATCCTTCCATTCCGCTCCATCCATCCAGAGCCGAAGAAGCTTCTTGGATGAGAAGCAAAACATCTTCAAAAGAAAAAAACCAGAAAGTCCAGTCGCCTCCTGAAAAAGCACCTTTGGGACAAGACGGAGCAGAAGACCGAGGCTAGCAGAGTAAGAGTAGGGGGATCCTTACCTGGCAAGTGTCGATCCCTCCTTCCTCATAGCCAGCACACAAGGTGTGGGGGCTCATCGCCCCATTGTACCAATCGCTGCTGTTGCATTTCTGGGTGTCCAAGATGTTCAGTTTGGCTTCCTGCAAGACATCGGAGGTCCTCACACCTCCGAGTAGATAAAGGAAGTGGATTAATTTGGCTTCTGCCACCTGGTGGAGGCTCACACTTCCTCCCTTCCCAACACCCCCTGCCCCACATTCCTTAAGAACCAAGAACAAGACCCCCACAGGTGTCCAAAGGACAATAACTCTTTACGAAGCCTCCGTAAGGCCACAGCTGGAATACTGTGAGAAGAAAAGGAAAGCTTGTTAGGAACTCAGCAATCTGTGCCCTGCAGGGTTTGCCAAGGGCTCCTTTGGCCCTCCGGGAGTCCGTCTCCTTACTGTTTTCAGCCGTGATTCCCCAGCCTGTAGCAAAGCAGCTGGTGAAGTTGGTTTCGGAGCCCATGGTGACCCGAGGCAAGCAGGCCGGTTGCACGTAGTCATTGAACGTCACTGGGCTGTCCAGCTTGATCAGCGCGATGTCGTTTTCCTCCGTGAGGGGATTATAATCTTGATGGAGGACCACTTTGCTCACGGTGTGTGTCTGCACGTCATCTGGCAGCTTGGAGAGATCGGTGGCTCCCACCACAATCCGCCAAAGATGCAACGAGCTGCAGAAAAACGGAGCGCAGTTAGTAGGAGACCCACTGGAACAGGGGTGTCAAAGTCCATTTCATTGAGGGCTGCATCAGGGTTGTGTTTGACCTCGGGGGACCAGAGGGGACGGCATGGCCAGGGTGGGCATGGCCAGCTCGATGTCACTCATTGAGGCTCCGTTTTCAGCCACGACGGCCTCCTGCAGCCTCTGCCACCGAAAACAGAGCTTGGGGAGGCTGCACGCGGCCCATTCGGGCTCTGTTTTCGGCCACGATGGCCTTCTGCAGTCCTTTTCCAGCCCTTTTTTCCTCTTGAAAGAAAGCCCCTTTGGGACACTTGGCTTGTCTGTCTGGGTCATAGGACCTCAACTTTCTTCTTCTCCTTGACCTCTTGTGGATCTCCCATCTAGACTTACGATGTAAATATTTCTCTACTACACAATGCCAGCTACCTGGTTGTGCTGTTCAGTGCCATCTTACCCCCTGCCGCTGCGTGTTGGGCTGCCTTGGAGGCCTCCGGGCGTAGGCTGCCCCTGGGGTGCAGGTGGTGGTGGAGGCCTGCTTCTATGGGTCTGGCGCTCAGTGCCTCTTCGGCTGCTGCCATGGTCAGAGCCTCTGCCCTTTCCAGTTACGGGTAGGATTTCCCCATGTCTGGCCACCTCAGCTATCCGTAGGGGAACATTTGTAGCTCAGGGCTGAAATGAGGGGTCCCCGGTGCTCCCTGAGCTGGGTGTTTTTCTTGCAGACGTTTCATTACCTGATTAAGTGACATCATCAGTCCTGGAAGGGAGTGGGGTTTGCAGGGAGGGAGCTGAGGGGTCCTTGATGCTCTCTGAACTTGGTGGGTTTCTTGCGGATGTTTCATTCCCCAAATTAGCACTGATGATGTTACCTAGTTTGAGTAATGAAACATTTGCAAGAAAACCACCAAGCCCAGAGAGCACCAAGGACTCTCTCAGCTATCTGTGGATGGGCACATCCCATGCAGAGTCTTACCTTTATTATCTTTATTAGCTTATTAAAAGGAGAAATAAAAACCTAACAATAAATAGTCAAGGAGGCTAGAAGACAGAATAAACAAAGAAATGACAGGTGCAATAAAAAAAAGACAAACAAAGAATTCCAGTTCCCTTTATAGCAGATATAGATAAAACTCAACTTTGCTCTGTTAGAAGAAATGTCCATTTGGGTTCAGCTCCAAATGAGGAAAAAGAAACAAACAACAAAATTAAACTTTAAAGCTCTCTGTTTACAATGTTCTTGTAATTTACACGCAGTCAGTCTACAACGGCTTCTAATCTACCATAAACCATTATCTCTGATCTGTCCAGGATCAAACATCTTCGATGGATTCTTAATAATAAAATAATAAAAGTTGGAGATTTCCCGAGAAAACAGCTGAGTGATAGGTTTCTCTGTCCTTTGCAGGATGTGGGCGACACCTGCTTTCCAGAAATTTCCATCCTGCAGGGTGTGAGCCTGTGAGTTGGGGTATATAAGCTGGAACACAGACCTTGGTGATCTAGAGGATTTCTCCTTCAGATTGGATCCCTCTTTGAAGGTGAGAGTCATAGATTAGAGAAAGAAGAGTAACATGATTTAACTTGAGAGAGATCGAGAGAGAGAGATTATAACATATTTGTATTTATAATTGCTGTGAAGAATATCAGAAGCTACTTCTTCCTATCTTTTTTCTTTTCTCTTTTTCTTTAGTCTCCCACACCCTCTTTTGATCTTTCTTTCCTTTCTTTTGGCTTCCTTACTTTATATTCATTTAGATTGGTTTTCAATGTTCTTGTTTAAAAGTTTCAATACCAAATAGCAATAGCTTCAGGGAACTTCGGCTCTCAGAGCTATGCGTGTATATCTGTTGCTCTGATTAAAAGGGTTTTCAACAAAATCAGGAGATCTCCAGATGCAAAACCTTCACCCCCTTTTAAAGAATGCCTGTAGTTTGAAATTCTTCAACATCCCTTGCAAGAACTCCAGGACAAAAAGATAGAAGAGATAATTTATTTGACTGATGAGGCATCTTGGGTTATAAAGCAACTGAAAGTCCTGTATCTCTCATAAGAGATCGATGGTTGGCATTGTGTGTGTTTATGTCTTTCTTTGTCCATTTTTGGCAACCAAGGTGGTTCACAGGATTAAAAGGATGGGTGGGTGAAAGGGGAGGATTGCTTTTCTTGTCCACGGTAGAGATGAAGAGAAACAGAAGAGGATAAATCAAGACGGGGGCCTTAAAACTTGAATCCCTTCCATTTAGGCATTGAGTTCATTGGGGTTGAGGATTAGCTAAGGGTCCCTTCTCCAAATTCTTCTACCAGGTAGCTTGCTCTGACTTTACACCATCCATACGACCTGGATCACCTCTGCTGTGACCCAGATCTTAATGGTCACAATGGGGGAAAACCAACGATGAGGGCCAGAAGCTCAGAACCAACATTTTGAGAATTACAGGCTGTGGTTCTTGGCAGAACGGGGGTCTCTACCAATTGCTCAGGGTAGTATTGGGGAGGGGAGGGGAGGGGGCTGCAATTCAGAGATGAACAGGTGGGTTTCACGGTTGAGACGAGTGCTCGGTTCTTCCTTCTGGGGAGGGACGCCCGAAAGGGGGTGGCCTGGCATTGTTGGAGGACATTCAAGGTTCTTCTCAACTTCTGTTTCCCTCCTCAGGTTTGAAGATGTTTCTCATCACTTGCTTCGTCTTTGGCCTTTTGGGCAGCCTTACCTGGGCAGGTAAGTTGTAGCCAGCAAAGTTGATATATCCCACCTCCATCCTGTTTCCCCCCCGGGTCACCATATATCTAGTCCTTGGCTTATTTTAATGTTTTATTCTTAATGGGGGAGCCTCTACTTCTAGCCATGATCCATTTAGACCAACCCAGAAAGGCATGGAGTTCCAGAAGGCCTCCGAGTCTCATTATATGGACCCCAAACACTGGTACCTACAGGATGAGGCTGGCATCTGTCCACTAAAGAGGACCTGGGCATTTTATATCCCCCAGGACACATCTGGCCCCTCGGCTCTCTCTGTCTGGCCCACGTGAGGTCAGTCGGAAGTTACAAATCAAATGCAGATAAGTGTACGTCATGCACACAATGCAATGCACTGCTTTCATCTTGAAGGCAGCTTTTTATTTCCAGTTTGTGTATGTGGGTGCCTGCGTGCCTACAGACCTTCATAGCCCTGTTGCTTTGGCCCTCCAGAACAGTCCCAGTTTCTTATGTGGCCCCTGGGGAAAGTTGATTGCCCACCGAGCCCAAGAGCCATCTCAGTGTCTCTCAACTTCTGCTCTTGTTCTCTTTGCTTTCTCATTCTGTTTTTCTGCTTCTATTTCAAGTTTTTACTTCTATTGTTTTCTCAAAGTATGGAATACAAAGAAGAATGAAAATAGGAAATCAGGGGAAGGAAAAAGAGAGGGGGACAGAAAATACGGGGCACAAGGGAAAAACGAAAAAAATGTTGACTTCCGACTCCTTTTAGCACAGTTCAAAATAGCAACCTTACAGGCTCAGCTTTTAACTTCTACGCATTAGTATATAACTAGCCGTTTCTATAACAACAAATCTATCAAATCACTCCCCAAAAAATTTAATCACAAGCACAAAATCCAGAAGTGATATGCAAATAAAAAAACTTAATTAAAAATATTCTCTTCTTTGAATAAAGCATTCAATTTAACCATTTCTGCTTTATCTTCCTTGCAGTGGGAATAGTATATATTTCTGTTTGCACTTTATAATCTTTATAAACTATCACCATTTATATTCATGAAATTCACTGTATTCTTATAGATTCTTTAACCTTAAAGGGGGAAAAAACTGTTTTATCCATTTTAAAACTCTAAACTTTTCTTTAAGCTAATACATTTTTTCTTTATAATTTTCTCTTAACATAGATACTTTCTAACACACTTTCAGTAATATTTTACAAGCTTTAGGAATGACTTAAGCAATAAATATAAAGGGAAAAAAATACATTTTCAAACCTACTTTACCTTATGACTTTTTCAATTACAAATTTCAGACCGATAAAAATCCATCCTAATTGCAATTGACTCATTGAGTTTAAGTCACTCCTTCCAGCTTTTCTTCATGGAATAAAATCTTTTTCTTCTCTGGAATGTTTATTAAGTAGCTATAAAGGTCTCTTTTGCTCAAGGATTTCTCAGCCTTGTTATTGTCCTTGAAGAAAAAGCCCATTTTTATTCTGTTTTCCCAGCAGGTCCTCGTGCTCGGAGTATCTGTCCTTCTGGCACCTTTGCCTATAAAGACGGAAGTGAGTGGAATTGCTTCAAGTTCTATGAAGATCGGTTCACCTTTGAAGATGCTGAGGTAACTCACCTGAGTGGGAAGAATTCCCATTATTTTGGCCCAGTTTTTCCAAACTTCACAACTCAAAAAGTTCATGTCATTTTTTGAATGAAGAGCACCTGCTGTATGATTCTTTTTTTTTTAAAGGATAAAGATAAAAGTCTACAAGAAAGAGTCAAGTAAAATATTTCAATAATTCTCTTGGATTCCCTTCAGTTTAATGGGATTAATTGCATGGCTTCACTTCAATATCTGAGTGAAATTTGTCAAGGAAAGTAAAACTCGAATGAGACATCTAACTGCTCCATTTAAGTGGTATTGGATATTGTGTGGTTTAACAGGTTGTGCAACTCGGCTATTGTCTTATCCATGTTGTGGGAACAAGGCCAACAATCATAGGGTTAACAGGTGTCCTCACTTAGCAACATTCACAGTTATGACCGTAATGAAAAGGTATCTTTATGGCCAATCCTCACACTTATGGCAGTTGCAGTTACTTAGCAATTGCTTCACTAAATGACTGAATTGTCAAGCCCAATTGTGGACCTTCAAAAATTCAAGCCATGTTGTTCCAAAGTGGCCCCTTGTCTCTAAGAGTGTCCACACACAAACGCACACCTCCTTCCCTCTCCTCTCTCTCCCACACCTTGCTTTTATGTGCCACTTTTTCATGGATATCCCACCGCTGACACCACTCTCATACCTCGCTCATAAGCATGAGAGTCATCTTCCCCAATATATATTTCTCTTTATTTTTCCTTGTTGGGCCAGAGAGTCGTGCTCGCATTTGCAGCTCCTCTTAGGAGAACTTCTACTGCAGGAACATAGCTGAGAGGACCTTGTCTGCCCAAACTGCAGGACTCCTGGGTTGGTAGACCTGGATTGTAGCAGACATGAGAGGGACAACATGGTTTGTTGGTGCTAAGATAATTTTGGTTCTTGTCTCTTTGCAGCAAGAGTGTCAGTTCAGATGGAAAGGCAATTTAGCATCTTTCAAATCTGACAAGCAGACAAAATCCGTTGGTGCCTATGTCAGTAAAGAAAGCATAGAACGTGGTTGTGTCTGGATTGGGCTCCGACGAGATGCAGGTTCTAGTGTGGTGAGTATTTGGTCTTCCTGTCTCTGAGCAATTAGCAGCTCTTTCCAAAGGGAAGTTTCTTGAGTAGTGATTTACAACCTCCCTGAAAACTCCTTTGGGTGAAGCCGGCACTTGCTGCCCTCCCCCCGCTCTTCCCTTCCCGTTTATTCGTTATCAGGGAGGCACGATCAGGTACAGGGGAGCTTCCACCCCCTCCCCTTCCTTCTCCTAAGAAGCGCCTGAGACTGTTTGGCTGCAGCACCTCCGCCAACCCCCAACCCATGCAATCGATCGCACCATGGCTTCTGGCTGCCAGCGTTGGCAGCTATCCAATTTGCTGGTGGCTAACTGACCCAGGTGGCCAGAATCCCGGGACAAACAGTGTGGTGTCGAATGGGCCAGGCCAAAGCGTGTGGGACGGAGGGGCCGTGGCCCATTGGCCAGGGCACACAGCTAGGGGCATGTCAGCCGAGGATAAAAGCTAGTGGTGAATGCCCGGAGGCAGTTTTCTTCTTAAGCTCTTATCATCTTGATCGTTCTCCTCTGGAGACCCTTCAATTTGTCCGTGTCCTTCCTAAAGTACAATAGCCAGAAGTGGGCACAATATCCTAGTTGATACCACAAGAATTAATCCTGGATCTTTGGCTTGTCAATATTTTCATAGTTGCTTTGAATGAAGAAGGGAAAGGAGTGCTAAACTGGCATAGACAATACCCTTCTTGCTCTTGTTCAGTCATGCCCATCACTTTGCCACCCCTCAGACCATAGCATGCCAGCCCCCCTCCCCCCCATCTTCCACTGTCTATTTCCCCAAAGGTAATACCTTAGAGTGGTGTTTCCCAACCGTACCCATTTTAAGAGCCATAGACTTCAACTCTCAAAATTCCCTAGAAGTTGTGAGTCAAAGTCCACACATCTTAAGACGATCAAGGCCGAGAAAGTCTTCCCTAGAGACAGAACTAGCACTCAAAGGATCTTGATGAGTTAGATAAAGGGTCTGAATGCAACCGTTGGAAATGCAAAGTTCTTTTCTTAGGAAATAAAACCTAAAAGCAGCAGTGTCACATGAAGGGAGCCACTTGGCTAAACACAAAATTCTCCCTCCCCAAAAAAGGGTAGTAAGTGTTCTGTGGGGTCCTTCATGCTCCCTCTCTCCCTCAGTCTCCCTCCCTCCCCCTCTCTCCCCTCCTTCCCTCCCTCAGCCTCCCACTCTCTCTGCCTCCCGCCCTCAGTCCTCCACCTCCTCCTCCTCCTCCTCCTCCTTTCTAGCACTGATGATGTTTCCTAGCTGGGTCATGAAAGGTCTGCAAGAAAATAACCAAGCTCAGAGAGCATCAACGACCCCACAGTCCTCCTCCTCCTCCTCCTCCTCCTCCTCCTCCTCCTCCTCCTCCTCCTCCTCCTCCTCCTCCTCCTCCTCCTCCTCCTCCTCCTCCTCCTCCCCCCACACTCCCTTCTAGCGCTGATGATGTTTCCTAGCTGGGTCATGACTCAAAGGCTCAGGTGTCCTTGTGGCCCCAGAGACCTTGGATTCTGGGCATAGCAAGAGCGATAGCGATAGCGCTTGGACTTATATACCGCTTCATGCACCCAAAGAGTCTAACTGAGCCTCTGTAACAGGCGTGTGGTGCACGCTTTCAGAAAAACCTATTTAACAGGACTTCCCCCTTTGAATTAAATTAAGCTAAATTTAGAATTGGAAAATAAAATTTTCTATCTCCCTCCTCCCCTGTCCCCCACTCACCCACCTCATCATGTTTTTTTCTGCATGGCACAGACTACTGGATGGCGCTGGATTGATGGATCACGAGACATCTATAGAAAGTGGGGGTATAATGAACCCAACAACTTGAATACTAATGAGTATTGCACCTGTCTCCATTCTTCATCTGGTCAGTATGAAAAGCCTTCATTCCTTAGGGTGGTTGGAGTTTGTATCTGTAATTCCAGGAAAGAAGGGGAGGGGAGGGAAGACAGGAAAGGGGAGGGAAGGAAAAAATGAAAGGGAAAAAGTGAAGGGAAAAAGGAAAGAGAAAAAGGGAAGCAAAAAAGAAAAGGGAAAAAGGAAAGGGAAAAGGAAGGGAAGAGAAAATAGGGAAGGGAAGGGAAAAAGGGAAGGGGAGGGAAAGGATGGGAAGACAAGGAAGGGAAGACAGGAAGGGAAGGGAAGCAAAAAAAGGAAAGGAAAAAAGGAAAGGAAAAAGGAAGGGAAGGGAAGATAGGGAAGGGAAGGGGAAAAGGGAAGGGAAGGAAAGGGAAGGGAAAGGGAGGGAAGGGAAGGGAAGGGAAGGAAACGGAGATATCCATACAGATCCTGGGAATAATGCTCCTATTGAAGGAGACTTTTTTGGTGTGGCTGATTTAAAGTACTTATTGGAGAACTTTAAGAGGCAAAAGTTAGACATTTCTAGAGTCTCATAAAATGGTACTTCCTCATCTCAGCATTTGTCGCAGAGGGAACCTAGTCTAACTGCTTTTTTTCTGCCATTTCAAAGCTGGAGAGGTTTGTGAATGCCTGATTTTGTTTCAAACAATGATATTTCCATGGCCACCCAGTTCAACCAAGGGGACTCTGAGTGGAAACAAAAATAAACATACAACCCAAAACATCAATTGTATTTCATCTTAAAAAGTAATCCAGATGTGCCAAAACTGTAATTTAAATAGAATAGATTAATGTTTTTTCAAGATTAGCCACTTTAAGAAGTGTGGCCTTCAACTCCCAGAATCCCCCAAGCAGAGACCCTGGTCTTAACTGCCTTCATGAAAGAGTCGAGTCCGTTGTAGCTCAGCAGGAAGATTGTTCTAGAGCAGGGAGGCAGCCACCGAAAATGGGACCTTCCCAGATCCCATCAGGTGGCAACGCTTAGATGAGGGGAGCTGCAGCATGGCCCCACCCCACCTGTAGCTGAGCTGGAAGGTGGAGTTAAGCTTGTCATCTCTTTAGAGTCTTTGTGTCACCACAGGAGACCTCAGTCCAGTCCTCTGGAGGTCTGCTGGCCCTTATCCAGAGCCAATTTACCTCTGACTGTTAGTTGACTAGATTCTTGCGTGTTTGTACTTGACACCATCCATGAGGGGACAGGCAGGTGTATTTGAGAAAAGATACTCTGCAAGCAGCCAAATCCTAAGCCACATCAGGCTCTTAAGATGTTCACCACCTGTGTTCCTTCCTTTCAGGGTTCTTGACTTGGATTGATATAGACTGTAACAACCGTCTGAATTTTCTCTGCAAATGGAAACCCTCTTAAGCCAAGTCTGCAGATGGAGTTGGGGGGCTCCCCATTGATTGGAAAGCTGAGCTGAGATCTTGTGTTTCCATCTTCTTCATGTGCAAAACCTCTTTTCCACAAAGACCATCTGAAGGTCAAGCAGTTGGTTCCTCTCTGTCCTCTAGACTTGCTTCTCTTCCCCTCTTTCTGAAGAACTTGCCCCCCCTTGATAATAAAGTCTATTGCTCTGCCCTTGTCTTGAGTTTGGATTTTCTCTCCCAGGGTGTCCAGGGCCCCTCCCTGAATGAGTCTCAGAGGGAAGAGGGTGTTGTCTCTGCAGATGAGTTTCTGGTCACAAAACACACAATGCAACCTTATCAGCTCCTTTCCTGGGGTCCTTCTTGTCAGAGTTTCTTGCAAAAATCAAATCCAGAAGCACACGCAGCTAACTGATTCAGCTGGATTCATTCACTTCTTTATTTATATAATAACAGATAGTTGATTCTTCAGGCAGAACACAAGGCAGGAGAGAACAGTTACTTTCATTTTAGATCTGAGCACAGGGCAGGCAAGTTTACACACTGGTTTCGGTTTCTCTGCACAGACTCAGAAGCTGCAGACATGCCCTGGCTCCAGTCTCAGCTCCCAACTGGCTGACTTCGTTGCTATGCCTATTCACTGGCTGACCTTGTTACCATGCCTCTATTCCAGTTCATGAATATACTCTTCTCTCCTGCCTTTTTTCTCAGAGGGAAATGTGAGATTAATGAGAGGAGAAATAGGGATTTGTGGAAATAACGTTCCCCTGGAGAGAAAAGGATCCACGCAGGGTGGGTAGCTGGAGAAACCCTGAACCAAACCAGACCAAAAAGCGGAAGGAAAGAAATGCATTCAGGATGCCCATATTCTGGTTCATTGGCACCTCCTGCAGGGTCTGGGGAGCCAGAGGTTGTGTGTCTTCTAGGGTGTTTGAGCAGAGACTAGGAGAGGACTGAATGCCACAAGTTTCAGGCAAGATCTGAGGCAAACGCGTGCGAAGCAGCAAATTGAAACAAACTGTAGAGCTCAACCCCCTTGGTAGCTAGGCAACCAGAGGGCAAGCATCTGGCTACTGCATACCAAAGCTAGAAGGAATGACCTTGGGGAGATAAGCAATGACCTGACTGGAGTTGCAAAGCTGCAAAGAAAAATTCTCCACTGAGCCCTCCCCCCGTTTCCATGGCAGCCAGCAGCAGGCTGGCTGACACTCTGACTGAATAGAACTGAGCATTTACTGGCCGGATGCCCTGCCTGTCACCTACATGGAGTTCGCAGCAGATATTTTCTCTTTGTGCCCTGAGAGAGAAACATCCGTCCGAGGGGGAGGTGAGCATCTTCACCACTAGGCCACCACCACGCTCCAACATCATCAATGCTGCATCAAACCACCAAGCTCAGAGAGCACCAAGAATGCTACAGACAGATCATTGTGCAAAGAAGATACCTGCATGGTCTTTTTTTCTGGGAGGGGGGAGGGGGCAAGGGAAGGGAAAATGCTACTCAAATTCCCAAAAACTAGAACTGGAGCAACCACATGTTCTAGGTTGAAATGTCACTAAGACATTTGAGTTAATTTTTGTTTATGACATTCATTTCAACCTCCTGAATTTATCCATTAATCTATATTAATCAACTAGACAATCAATTAATCAACTAGACAATCAATTAATTAATCAATGCTAATCAATTAATAAATCAATAAACATCATTAAATATCATTTAATCAATGAGTAATGAAGTAAAGTAGTATGAAAGGGTTTGGTAGTAAATGAATATTACTTCCTCAAGTAGCTTCTGTCTGGCTGTTGGAGTGTCCTTCGATGCTCTGATTGTTCTTTGGTGCCGTCCTTTGATGCTGTGATGAGTGTTCTGTTGTAGTGTCCTTTGATGCTCTACTTTTTCTTGGATGTTGTCTTTTGATGTTCTTTGATGCTTCTTGGGTGAGAAGCGAAACATCTTCAAAGAAAAAACAAAGTCCAGTTGTCTCTTGAAAGAAAGCCCCTTTGGGACACTTGGCTTGTCTGTCTGGGTCATAGGACCTCAACTTTCTTCTTCTCCTTGACCTCTTGTGGATCTCCCATCTAGACTTACGATGTAAATATTTCTCTACTACACAATGCCAGCTACCTGGTTGTGCTGTTCAGTGCCATCTTACCCCCTGCCGCTGCGTGTTGGGCTGCCTTGGAGGCCTCCGGGCGTAGGCTGCCCCTGGGGTGCAGGTGGTGGTGGAGGCCTGCTTCTATGGGTCTGGCGCTCAGTGCCTCTTCGGCTGCTGCCATGGTCAGAGCCTCTGCCCTTTCCAGTTACGGGTAGGATTTCCCCATGTCTGGCCACCTCAGCTATCCGTAGGGGAACATTTGTAGCTCAGGGCTGAAATGAGGGGTCCCCGGTGCTCCCTGAGCTGGGTGTTTTTCTTGCAGACGTTTCATTACCTGATTAAGTGACATCATCAGTCCTGGAAGGGAGTGGGGTTTGCAGGGAGGGAGCTGAGGGGTCCTTGATGCTCTCTGAACTTGGTGGGTTTCTTGCGGATGTTTCATTCCCCAAATTAGCACTGATGATGTTACCTAGTTTGAGTAATGAAACATTTGCAAGAAAACCACCAAGCCCAGAGAGCACCAAGGACTCTCTCAGCTATCTGTGGATGGGCACATCCCATGCAGAGTCTTACCTTTATTATCTTTATTAGCTTATTAAAAGGAGAAATAAAAACCTAACAATAAATAGTCAAGGAGGCTAGAAGACAGAATAAACAAAGAAATGACAGGTGCAATAAAAAAAAGACAAACAAAGAATTCCAGTTCCCTTTATAGCAGATATAGATAAAACTCCACTTTACAATTGGAATGTAAACTCCCATTTGTCTTTATAACTTGTAAATATTACTGGTCATCAACTCAGTATGTCATGGTTTCTGTTTCTTGAAAAAGCTTCAAATGTATCTTCTAATTGGGATTAAATTTGGCTTGTCTCTTTTTTTCTAAGCAGAACTGAAAGTTTTGCTGTCCCAGCCAGCTCCCCCAGCTTTAACAACCACACTTGCATTGTGGGTATTGTCACATTCTTCCAATAATGAGCGTATAGAAGTCTGGTTGCCTTGCAATTTCCCCAAAGTTTTGCCCATCAATCACAACAAAAAATAGGTTTATGAAAAAATGGGCAGATGGGAATAAAGTCATTTTATGCCAGGAAGGAAAGAAGGAAGGAAGAAAGGAAGGGATGGTGGGAAGGAAAGAAAGAAGGAAGGAAAGCAAGCAAGCAAGAAAGAAAAAGAGAGAGGGAGGGAGGGAGCAAGGAAACGAAGGAAGGAAGGAAGGAAGGAAGGAAGGAAGGAAGGAAGGAAGGAAGGAAGGAAGGAAGGAAGGAAGGAAGATTTTTGCTTCCAAAGACCAACTCTTAAAAAACCTACATGGTCAAAATGTCAAAAAGCCAACTTAAACTGCAGTGTTAAAAATCCCTACAACTTTGTACGTTCACGTTGATCTCAGAATAGAAACACACCTTGGGGGCAGGTGAAGAAGTTGGTCGGGAGAGTGCCTCAGTTTATCCCTCCTTTTCACGCCCAAAGAAGAGAACGATTAAGTTGATGGCATCTCCCCGGCGTGGAAGAACTCAAGAAGCCCAGGAGACCGGAGGGCTGTGATTGTGACAAGAAAGTTAACAACTCCCTTTGCACCTTGTTTAATCCTTCCAGAAAAACAACCTGGTTGACAAAGCCATCTCCCCAGATGCTAATTCCACCCCATCAACAGCCTCCCCAATGGGACCCTTTCAAGGTTCAAGTAAAGCCTCAGACGAAGGAGCAGAGTTGGAAAACTTCCTGATCCAACTTTGCCAGTTAAGTGTTCTTGACACTAACCAGCTAATTAGTAAGAAGCCTTCCCTGAAGATGACGCCAGTTCAATTCAGCTGCGAGGACTAAGATCTCCTTGTTTAGCAATGTAAGGACTTAAGGGAACCCAACAGCAAAGAGCAGGGATGAACAACGATGGCCCTTTAATGACCTGTGGACTTCAATTCCCAGCATTCCTCCTAAGCCATTCAATTCCAGCATGGCTCGGGAATTCTGGGAGTTGAAGTCCACAGGTTGTAAAGAGGCCACCCCCGGTGAAGAGATTGGAGTAGTAGGTAAAACATGGAAGGCAGTTGTACCCTGGAAGTCACTCCCCTTTGTAGGAAGATAGCACCCACCCTCTCCTAGGAAAATGAGATATTTTAGGAAATATTAAAAGGGCAGAATATTTCCCATAAAAGGGAGGCAGAAACTCAGCCCCCTCCCCCACACTTTTGTCGATGGGCCATGAAGGCCTGGGCCAGTCTATTCTACATAACAAAGGTCTACCTCCTTCAGGCAGAGCCATAGTAGGAATTGCCCAAAGCCCCTTCATTGCATCATCACCCAGCAAGGCTCAACCAAGCTTGGGACTCAAAAAGACAACCGACAAAGTTACCCCTGCATGGCCCCGTGGAAGTCTGACAACCAATCAGAATACGAGTTCAAATTCAAAAACCCAGAGAGGGCATAAAACCCAGGCACTCTCAGCATCTCTTCCCTTTTTTCCCCTCTTCACCCAAGATTTTCAAGGCATGTGATCCTGTCCACCATTAAAACCATCTTTCCAAGTAGCCACCGTGTTTCCAGTGTCTTTTTCCCCACTTGGAACTGAACCCAGAAGGACATTTCTTCCAACACCCGTAGTTAACAGCCACCACGTTTTTGAAGGACTTAGCTTTGTCTTCCACACAGAGGTCATATCTCCAGCATCAGGGGTATGTCAGGGGTGTGTGGGAGGGCGAGTTATTTATTTAAGAGTATGGCTGCTCATCACAAAACACAACTTTGAGTAACTCACAACAACAATGAAAAACAGAGTAAAACCCAAAACCTGGTTCCTTAACCAACAATCTTCAGGCCATGATGACATACAAGCCATTTTATATATTAGGCTGTTGGTTTGAGCTCCGAGCTTGGCCATTTGGCTGCAAACGTTTCATCACCATTTGAGGAGACAACATCAATGCGTTTTGAGTTGAATATCTGGAGGCCCCCAGATCTGGTATGTCCAGAATATTGCCACATAAAAGGTATGAGACTCCTGGGAAGGTGCTTGTGTGAGGCTCATATTTTAAATCAAAGAATTGCTAAACTTCCCAATGGACATGGGAAATTTATTTAGTAGTCTTGAATGTAGTGTTAGAAGAAAATTCTGGTCTGATCTGAGCCAGGATCACATAAGAATTACATTGGACATGCTACTCGAAGAGTTAGAAAAAATTTATTCAAGAGCATAGAAACAGCACTTGTGGTAGCTACCAGGTGAGATACAGAGACTGGTAATATTTACAGGAAAGGTGAAAGTCCTTTATAGCAATAACCAATAGCACTTAGATACTCACTGCACCAAAGTGCTTTGCAGCCCCCTCTAAGCAGTTTACAGAGTCACCATGTTGCCCCAAACATTCTGGGTCCTCATTTTTCCATTTAATCAAAAGGAAGGTCGAAGACAGTATAGGAATAAATCTAATTGTGAGTTAAAATTCCACAATTATTAAAATTCTTCCCAGACTATCTTCTATGGAGATACTCAAGAATCCAAGTCATGGTTGACCCAAAGGTGATTTTCCAAAAGCAACTGAATTTTCTTGGTTTTTTAGAATAGAATAGAATAACAGAGTTGGAAGGGACCTTGGGGGTCATCTAGTCCAACCCCCTGCCTAGGCAGGAAACCCTACACCACTTCAGACAAATGGTTATCCAACCTCTTCTTAAGAGGTTGGATAACCTCTTAAGGTTATCCAGTGTTGGAGCATTCACAACTTCTGGAGGCAAGTTGTTCCACTGATGAATTGTTCTAATTGTCAGGAAATTTCTTCTAAGTTGCTTCTCTCCTTGATAAGTTTCCACCAGTGATGGGATTCAGCCGGTTCGCACCCCTTCGGGAGAACCGGTTGTTAACTTTCTGAGCAGTTTGGCAAACCAGTTGTTGGAAGAAAACATTAGGATAGAGAACCTGTTGTTAAAAAAATTGAATCCCACCACTGGCTTCCACCCATTGCTTCTTGTCCTGCCCTCAGGGGCTTTGGCGAATAGCTTGACTCCCTCTTCTTTGGGGCAGCCCCTGAGATATTGGAAGACTGCTATCATGTCTGCCCTAGTCCTTCTTGTCTCTTCACTAGACTAGAAATACCCAGTTCCTGTAACCGTTCATCATATATTTTAGCCTCCAGTCCCCTCATCATCTTGGCTGCTCTTCTCTGCACTCTTTCTAGAGTCTCCACATCTTTTTTACAGTGTGGCGACCAAAACTGAATGCAATATTCCAAGTTTTCTTTGAAAATATTTCTCATCGAAGCTGCTGCTGCTTCTTCTTCCACTTCCTCTTCCTCCTCCTCCTCCTCCTCTTCTTCCTCTTCTCCTTCTCCAGAAGTGGATCCCTTGGGAATCTCTCAAGTTTGGAGTGGAGGACAAGAGCGACTGGTGTTTCCCAGCAGCTGACATTTCAAGCCCTTTGCTTTGGATTCAGGAACCCCCATATATATTTTTAATTGTTAAGAACATGAGCTCATAGGAAAGTTCACCCCTTGTACTATGCCAAAAGGTCTCCTCCTATCAACCCTAAAGCTCTCTAAAAATCACGCCTCCTTAGAGTTGACCTGCATGGAGGGTGGAAGAGGATTCAATTGACAGCGATTGTGAACTGGAACAGTTCAGGCCCCGTGCTAGAACTAAGTATTTCTTGGTAGATAACAGAATAAAAGAATTGGAAGAGTCCTTGGAGGTCTTCTAGTCCAACCCCCTGCTCAAGCAGGAACCCTCGACCATTCCAGACAAATGGTTGTCCAATCTCTTCTAAAATCTCCAGTGATGGAGCACCCATAACTTCTGGAGGGAAGCCATTCCATTGATTGATTGTCCTCACTGTCAGGAAATTTCTCTATAGTTCTAGGTTGGTTGTCTCCTTGATCAGTTTCCATCCATCCATTCTTTCTTGTCCTGCCTTCAGGTGCTTTGGACAATAGTTGACCCCCTCTTCTCTGTGACAGCCCCTCAAATATTGGAAGACTTCTATCATGTCACGCCGGTCCTTCTTTTTACTAGACTAGACACACCCAAATCATGCAACTGTTGTTTGTATGTTTTAGCCTCCAGCTCCTTAATCATCTTTGTTGCTCTTCTCTGCACTCTTTCTAGATTCTCAACATCTGTTTTATATCATGGCAACCAAAACTGGATGCAATATTCCAAGTGTGGCCTTACCAAGCCCTTATAAAGTGGTACCCAAGAAGATCCTGATGCCAGGCCAGGCCAAACATTTCTGCAGTCCACTTATTCTCACCATGGTCAACCAGAGGTCTTAATGGGATAAAGTGGAATGCCAATGCATGCACACATGTATACAGAGAGAAAGATGCACACTCACAAAACACCATAAAGAAATAAAAACACTGTAAAAAGCAGATCCTGGTTGGATTTACTATCTTAGAGACTATTAACACCAAGATGATTATATGGTTATACTCTTTTATGACATGCTGTTCTTGGTCGTTTGGCCCCAAACCAGGATATTATAAAATAGAATAGAATTCTTTGTTGGCCAAGTGTGATTGGACACACAACAAATTTGTCTCTGGTGCATAAGCTCACAGTGTACATATAAAGAGCAAATCATAGGTCATAATCATAGATATTATGACAGGTCATATCAAGGTCATATTATGAGGGGTCATATCAAAGGAGGAAATTCTAGGATAAATTCAGTCCAAAACACAACTCATTTGCAATTTCTTTTTTTAAAATTATTTTTTAAAAATTTCATTCCAAAGTTAAAATACAAACTTCAACAGAAAAAAAGGAAACAAAAACAAAACAAAACCAGAAAAGATTAAAAAAAAAAATGCCTGAAAAATAATAATTAAAACCTGAGCATACACATAAATTGTCTCTCTTAGTTAAATACTGATAAATACATTTCAACAATAATACCGTATTTTTCAGAGTAAAGACACAACTTTTCCCCACAAAAAAGAGGGTGAAAATCTGGGTGTGTCTTATACTCCAAATGTAGCCCCCGCCCAGCTTCTCAAACGGAGGTTTCAGAGGCTGAAAAAAGGATCAGAAACGAATCTTCAAAAAAAGCCGCCAAGAGGCAGAAAAAAAAGTTTTTCCTGAAACGGAGTTTTCAGAAGTTTCAGAGGCAGAAAAAAAAGCAAGGCACAGAGCTCACAACCAACGAACCTGTTGCTAAAATTCACCTCTGCGAACAGCTGATTGGGGGTATTCTGGGAGGCCCATCCACCCGCCAATCAGCTTTTTTCTTATTTAGGGTTGCCAGGTCTGCTTCCAAAAAATAGCGGACAAGCCGGGGGTGGGGGGGTTGTTAAGTAGTGAAAAAATAAAAAAAAATTACAATTAAATTATATATTTTCTTACAAACATTTTAACACTGATTAAACATTTTAACAGTGATTAAAATAATCACTTCAAAACTTTACTTAAAATTCAAAACATCAAATATATTATAATAATATGTAAAATATTAAATTACATTTTACTTTGCTGTCGTGTGTATTTTTTATTTGACTGCGCAGCTTTGATCAATTCTTTGTGTTTAAGGAATAATTCTTTAATTTCAGTACAACGTTGAGAAATATTAAAAAATATGCAAAGTTCACTTCGAACTGATACAGTCGGTTACGTTCGTCAGTCCACAAATTTCCCATGACGCTGAAAATTCGTTCAACGTTTGCATTTGATACCGGAATTGATGCACAATACTGGAACAGTTTCAGTAAACTTGGAGCTGGCTCTTTCTTTTTTTTTTTAATTGAAAAAGTTTTTCAAATACAGATTTCCCCCCCCTTTCCCCCCCTCCTCCCTAACCCCCCTCCCCCTCCCCTCCCCCTGTGGCTTCTCCAAAATAAAACCCAGATTAATAACAGATTATATAATACTTTACCATCCTTTTACTCCACCCCCCATATGCTGACCATTTCTTTCTAACAAAATTATTATATCCCCCCTATACTATACATTTCAGAGCAACATTCAGTTGTAAAATTATATAATAAATCCTAATTTGGCAATTTCAACTCATAATCTACCCATTTCCTCCTCCCCCATACATATATCTCTTAATTCAAATCTTTTACGTATATTAATATCTGAACATAACATCCCTTTTCCTAAACTAAACAATCAGTAAACTAACCTATCTCCACCCACTTTCCTACAGGTCTACCATACATAATATTTTTAATATCTTTGTTCTTCTGCCCACACCACTAAAAATATTTCCATATGTAAATAAAATCCTCAAATGACTTTAAGTTTGTAATCCATACGATATCTTCTGTAATGTCTTTCAACTGGATTATTAATTCCATCACCCATGTTAGGGTAACATCAAGTTCTAGTTCCAACAGTATGTTCGGTATCTTCAATTACCATCTGCCCCCATCAATAATAAGTGTTTTCGTATATAAAAAACCACCTGAGTGACTTTATATTTATATTCCATATAGTATCTTCTGTAATGTCTTTTATCTAGATTATTAATTCCAACCACCGTGTTAGGGTAACAACCAGATCTTCTGCATGCCCCAATCCCATAGTTCTCTTGCCTTGTAGCTCAACATAAACGTAATCCATTTGTCAAAGAGTCCAAAATAGAAAGTTCCAATCCACTCAATTAAAGGCCATCTTCCACATCCCAAAAGCACAGCACTGCAGAGATCTGTCATTCTTCTCAAAATAGTATAAACCAATACTTTGCCTCAGCTATATTTTCATGTATATTTAATCGTCTCTTAAGTAACTGGCATTAGACTGTTGTTTAGTCTAAAATTTTTTAGTTTTGTAGAACCTGCTTCTTCTTTTCTTAACTTTTTGTGGTTTAGATCTCCATCCTGGTTGCCTTTCTAGAACTTGTATATCAGCTGATTGATTTCCATGCTGGTCTCTAACTTGATAAGACATCACATTAGGATCCGAAGCCGCCTCTCTTGTCTTTATAAGTATTCCAACTATAACCTCTGAAGGAGAATCCAAAAGCGGCTCATGCAAAAAGGCCTCTGTAACTTGTTGTTTTTCCATTACCTCCATCTCCATCTGCTTAGCCTGGGTTTCAATCTCTTGTTGATTTTGCTTTTCTTTATTCCCCTCGTGTGTTCCTGAGACTGATGGCATACATAGAGATGTTGAATCCATTTTAAAAACCTTGTAGTAAAATTCTTCCGCTTTTTCAACAGTATTTAGTTGATATCTTTCTCCTTGATATTTCAATATTATACCAACTGGAGCATCCCACCTAAATGGGATGTTTTGTTTCTTTAGCTCAGTCGCCAAAAATCCAAAATCCTTTCTATCTTTTAACATCTTGGACGGTAGCTCTTTATATATCCAAATCTTCCTTCCATGCATTTCAAGAGTGGAGTTAAAAGACTTTTGCACAATATCGTTTCTTATTCCTTTATCAGTAAAGTAAATCACATCTCTAGGCAACTGCCTTTGCTTTGCCACCCAAGAATTTGCTCTGTAGGCCTTATCAATCTTACAGGATACCTCTTCCAGACTAACCTTTAAAATCACAGCCAGAACTTCAGCAGACATCTTTCTCAAATCTTCTCTTTTATTTTCCTGTATTCCCCTAATTCTGACCGCAAATTCCATGAATCTGAATTGCATCATTGTGACTTCATTTTCAATCCTTTGTTTTATATTATCTGCATTGTAAGCTTCCTTTATTTTTTTAGACTCTACTTCTGAGCTTTTTTCTTGAATCATTGTTAAATCATTTTCAATTCTTTGTATTTTATTATCCAAATTATGAATCTTATAATCAACTTCCTTCATTTTAGACTCTATCTCTAAATTGATATCTTTATCCATCTTTATAATTGTTTCTAAGAAACTTTTCATAAGTTGCTTCAGGTTATCATACTTTTGTTGAACCAACTCTTTAATTTCCTGTCTAAATTTTTCAAGGTTCACAATCTCATCATGTCTTGCCATCTCCTCCAATACAAATTCTTTTAGGTCTTTAAAGCCATTCTTCTGCATCTGCAAGCTCAAAACTTGTTCATGTGGTTTATAAATGGGGGAGCCCCCCCCCCACAGCTTGGTTGTCTGGCTTTGTCAGTTTTAATGCCATCCTGCCCCACAAACAGATTTTTTTCCCTTTATGGAAAAAGACTTCTCTCCAAACAATATCAATATCAAGTCTCTAAGAAGAAGGAAGCATGAAATAAAAAAATTTTCTCTTCACTTCTAGCCAGCGCTATTGTTTCAGTTACTTTGTAACATATTAAACTATTCAAATGGAAGGACTTTCGCTTTTGGCTTTCTTCTCAAGCCTCAGCCAGTCGCCATTTTAAACTTTCTTTTTTCCCCCTTTCACTCTTCTTTACTTTTAAAATCAGTCTTAGGGTAGTTAGAAATACTTGCAATTTAGGATCCCAGATCCGGATTTCATCCTACTTATTCAGACGATCTGTTAGTTTCATTAGTTGGTCTGGTCCCATTGCCTGGCTCTGCAAAGCGCAGAGTTCTCCCAAAGCCCGGAGCAGCGGCGAGCGAAAATAGGGAGCCTCATCCTGCTTCCTCCCCAAGAGTAAAAATAAACTCTGGGGACTTCGCAGAGGGCTCTACCTGCCCTCGCCGGCTCTGTCTCACATTTCCTTAAGGAAACGGAGTTTTTCGAGCCGCCTTTCAGCTGTAAAGGCGGCTCTTTATGGGCGACGGGGCTGGCGGTCTCAAAAGACCGTCTGGTGGCGACGGAAGCCAAACCGGAAGCCCCAAGCTGGCTCTTTCTTGAAAAAGTACGTCCACTTATCAAGGAATGAATCGCCCTGCAGATGAACATAAACTTCTTCTAAGGCAGAAATTTCATCGAAGAGAGTGTTGGGTGGAAGTTCTTCTCGCCATGGTGATAATAACCAGATGTTCGTCATTTCTTCTAAAGTTGGAGGATTATTGCGATCAATTAGATTGAAACAATTTAGCGTCTCATATACTGAATCGGTGAAATTATACCACTTTTCTAGGTACGCAATGGCTCTTTGATACACGCTGATGGCTTCTTTCTTGAACTTTTGCACGGCATTCTCAGGCAAATGTTTTTTATGTAAGGCAAATAAAACTTTCATTCCAAAAAACTGCTCATCGTATTTTTTTTTGCAAAGAATCACGCAGCTTACACATGATAATGTGAAGATCACATGCAAGAATTTTCTTGCTTTCCAGCTTCAGTCGGGTGTCTTGCATTATTGACATGAAGAAGTGCGTGAAATATAAATACAATTCTGAAATTGTTGGTTCATCGTCCTTTGCGAGTTCTTTTTCCTGATCCAAAATAAGGTTCCAGATAACCTTATGGCGCTCATCAGATCCAAGAGAAATAAAATACGATTTTAGAGGTATCCAGTTTAAAAGAAGTCTTTCGACCGCTTTAAACAAACTTAACCAACATGTTGGAACATGGCGCAAAACCTCATGGAATTCTGACTCACAAAACTCAAAAAATGATTTCAACTCTTCTCGTTTCTTCGCAGAATTCAAAAATTCAGCAAAAACCTTCAGCACTACATTTTCGATATCAAAAGATAACTACTTTAATGCATTTTTTGCGCTGTTGTGTAAAATGTGATTATTGCAATGAGCATTCGATCTTTGTCTCATTCTAACTTATGGAAAAAAAAGACAAAACGCGATTCTCCTATCCTTATTCTCTTAGACTGTACAGCTTTAGATTACATACCATTTCATCATAAAGCTTTTGAATAAAAAAAATGTCCACTATTTTGTGAAAAAAAAATAGTGAACATAATGTGAAAAAAGTGGACTGTCCGCTCAAATAGTGGACACCTGGCAACCCTATTTTCTTATTTTCCTCCCCAAAAACTAAGGGGCGTCTTATACGCCAAAAAATACGGGAATTCCCCTCCCTTGCAAAACAGGCCTACAGTTTATAAACTTCTACAGCCCTCTTTGGCCAGCTAATTTGACCTATCCTCTATTTACTCTTTTAAAAAAAACATTAACAAGTAAAACAAACAACAAAATTAAACTTTAAAGCTCTCTGTTTACAATCTGCTCTTGTAATTTACACGCAGTCAGTCTACAAGGGCTTCTAATCTACCATAAACCGTTGCAATCATTATCCCTGATCTGTCCAGGATCAAACATCTTCGATGGATTCTTAATAATAAAATAATAAAAGTTGGAGATTTCCCGAGAAAACAGCTGAGTGATAGGTTTCTCTGTCCTTTGCAGGATGTGGGCGACACCTGCTTTCCAGAAATTTCCATCCTGTTTTGGATCCCCTTATCTTGCCGGGCAGGGTGTGAGCCTGTGAGTTGGGGTATATAAGCTGGAACACAGACCTTGGTGATCTAGAGCATTTCTCCTTCAGATTGGATCCCTCTTTGAAGGTGAGAGTCATAGATTAGAGAAAGAAGAGTAACATGATTTAACTTGAGAGAGATCGAGAGAGAGAGATTATAACATATTTGTATTTATAATTGCTGTGAAGAATATCAGAAGCTACTTCTTCCTATCTTTTTTCTTTTCTCTTTTTCTTTAGTCTCCCCCACCCTCTTTTGATCTTTCTTTCCTTTCTTTTGGCTTCCTTACTTTATATTCATTTAGATTGGTTTTCAATGTTCTTGTTTAAAAGTTTCAATACCAAATAGCAATAGCTTCAGGGAACTTCGGCTCTCAGAGCTATGCGTGTATATCTCTTGCTCTGATTAAAAGGGTTTTCAACAAAATCAGGAGATCTCCAGATGCAAAACCTTCACCCCCTTTTAAAGAATGCCTGTAGTTTGAAATTCTTCAACATCCCTTGCAAGAACTCCAGGACAAAAAGATAGAAGAGATAATTTATTTGACTGACGAGGCATCTTGGGTTATAAGCAACTGAAAGTCCTGTATCTCTCATAAGAGATCGATGGTTGGCATTGTGTGTGTTTATATCTTTCTTTGTCCATTTTTGGCAACCAAGGTGGTTCACAGGATTAAAAGGGTGGGTGGGTGAAAGGGGAGGATTGCTTTTCTTGTCCACGGTAGAGATGAAGAGAAACAGAAGAGGATAAATCAAGACGGGGGCCTTAAAACATGAATCCCTTCTATTTAGGCATTGAGTTCATTGGGGTTGAGGATTAGCTAAGGGTCCCTTCTCCAAATTCTTCTACCAGGTAGCCTGCTCTGACTTTACACCATCCATACGACCTGGATCACCTCTGCTGTGACCCAGATCTTAATGGTCACAATGGGGGAAAACCAACTATGAGAGCCAGAAGCTCAGAACCAACATTTTGAGAATTACAGGCTGTGGTTCCTGGCAGAACGGGGGTCTCTACCAATTGCTCAGGGTAGTATTGGGGAGGGGAGGGGAGGGGGCTGCAATCCAGAGATGAACAGGTGGGTTTCACGGTTGAGACGAGTGCTCGGTTCTTCCTTCTGGGGAGGGACGCCCGAAAGTGGGTGGCCTGGCATTGTTGGAGGACATTCAAGGTTCTTCTCAACTTCTGTTTCCCTCCTCAGGTTTGAAGATGTTTCTCATCACTTGCTTCGTCTTTGGCCTTTTGGGCAGCCTTACCTGGGCAGGTAAGTTGTTGCCAGCAAAGTTGATATATCCCACCTCCATCCTGTTTCCCCCCCGGGTCACCATATATCTAGTCCTTGGCTTATTTTAATGTTTTATTCTTAATGTGGGAGCCTCTACTTCTAGCCATGATCCATTTAGACCAACCCAGAAAGGCATGGAGTTCCAGAAGACCTCCGAGTCTCATTATATGGACCCCAAACACTGGTACCTACAGGATGAGGCTGACATCAGCCCACTAAAGAGGACCTGGGCATTTTACATCCCCCAGGACACATCTGGCCCCTCGGCTCTCTCTGTCTGGCCCACGTGAGGTCAGTCAGAAGTTACAAATCAAATGCAAATAAGTGTACGTCATGCACACAATGCAATGCACTGCTTTCATCTTGAAGGCAGCTTTTTATTTCCAGTTTGTGTATGTGGGTGCCTGCGTGCCTACAGACCTTCATAGCCCTGTTGCTTTGGCCCTCCAGAACAGTCCCAGTTTCTTATGTGGCCCCTGGGGAAAGTTGATTGCCCACCGAGCCCAAGAGCCATCTCGGTGTCTCTCACTTCTGCTCTTGTTCTCTTTGCTTTCTCATTCTGTTTTTCTGCTTCTATTTCAAGTTTTTACTTCTATTGTTTTCTCAAAGTATGGAATACAAAGAAGAATGAAAATAGGAAATCAGGGGAAGGAAAAAGAGAGGGGGACAGAAAATACGGGGCACAAGGGAAAAATGAAAAAAATGTTGACTTCCGACTCCTTTTAGCACAGTTCAAAATAGCAACCTTACAGGCTCAGCTTTTAACTTCTACGCATTAGTATATAACTAGCCGTTTCTATAACAACAAATCTATCAAATCACCCCCCAAAAAATTTAATCACAAGCACAAAATCCAGAAGTGATATGCAAATAAAAAAACTTAATTAAATATATTCTCTTCTTTGAATAAAGCATTCAATGTAACCATTTCTGCTTTATCTTCCTTGCAGTGGGAATAGTATATATTTCTGTTTGCACTTTATAATCTTTATAAACTATCACCATTTATATTCATGAAATTCACTGTATTCTTATAGATTCTTTAACCTTAAAGGGGAAAAAAACTGTTTTATCCATTTTAAAACTCAAAACTATTCTTTAAGGTAATACATTTTTTCTTTATAATTTTCTCTTAACATAGATACTTTCTAACACACTTTCAGTAATATTTTACAAGCTTTAGGAATGACTTAAGCATTAAATATAAAGGGAAAAAAATTCATTTTCAAACCCACTTTACATTATGACTTTTTCAATTACAAATTTCAGACCGATAAAAATCCATCCTAATTGCAATTGACTCATTGAGTTTAAGTCATTCCTTCCAGCTTTTCTTCATGGAATAAAATCTTTTTCTTCTCTGGAATGTTTATTAAGTAGCTATAAAGGTCTCTTTTGCTCAAGGATTTCTCAGCCTTGTTATTGTCCTTGAAGAAAAAGTCCATTTTTATTCTGTTTTCCCAGCAGGTCCGCGTGGTCGGAGTATCTGTCCTTCTGGCACCTTTGCCTATAAAGACGGAAGTGAGTGGAATTGCTTCAAGTTCTATGAAGATCGGTTCACCTTTGAAGATGCTGAGGTAACTCACCTGAGTGGGAAGAATTCCCATTATTTTGGCCCAGTTTTTCCAAACTTCACAACGTCAAAAAGTTCATGTCATTCTTTGAATGAAGAGCACCTGCTGTATGATTCTTTTTTTTTTTTAAAGGATAAAGATAAAAGTCTACAAGAAAGAGTCAAGTAAAATATTTCAATAATTCCCTTGGATTCCCTTCAGTTTAATGGGATTAATTGCATGGCTTCACTTCAATATCTGAGTGAAATTTGTCAAGGAAAGTAAAACTTGAATGAGACATCTAACTGCTACATTTAAGTGGTATTGGATATTGTGTGGTTTAACAAGTTGTGCAACTCGGCTATTGCCTTATCCATGTTGTGGGAACAAGGCCAACAATCATAGGGTTAACAGGTGTCCTCACTTAGCAACCATTCACAGTTATGACAGTGATGAAAAGGTATCTTTATGGCCAATCCTCACACTTATGGCAGCTGCAGTTACTTAGCAATTGCTTCACCAAATGACTGAATTGTCAAGCCCAATTGTGGACCTTCAAAAATTCAAGCCATGTTCCAAAGTGGCCCCTTGTCTCTAAGAGTGTCCACACACAAACGCACACCTCCTTCCCTCTCCTCTTTCTCCCACACCTTGCTTTTATGTGCCACTTTTTCATGGATATCCCACCGCTGACACCACTCTCCTACCTCGCTCATAAGCATGAGAGTCATCTTCCCCAATATATATGTGGAAATTGGGATCGTAGAAACACCCAGGAGCATAGAAGAGTCCAAAGGCAGATGCATGAATAAATGTGATAAATGTATTTATTCATATATCAAAGCATATTAACTATGTACAAAGGCTGTCTTAATATCCATTAGGATAGGGGGCACACAGCGTGTGTGACTACCCCTATCAAAGATCATGTCTCATGGAGAACAAACGTAAAAGAGAGCATGGTGGAAAGGTTAGGGGGTTTTATACTCAGTGTAAGCCCCTCCTCTCCACATAGGGGTGGGGGCACTTTCTGCCTCCACTAGTGTCTGTATGATATAATAATAATAATAATAATAATGAAGAACTGGAGTGCACCTGGACCGGATGAGCTGCATGGCTTCTGGTTAAAGGCACTTACAAGTCTGCACAAAAGATTGGCAACCCAGATGAACCAGATCCTAAAAACACCTGAAAATGATGGATGGATGACAACTGGAAGGACATTTTTGATCCAAAAAGATAAAGAAAAAGGAAAGGACCCTGGAAACTATAGGCCAATCACCTGCTTGCCAACAACATACAAGCTTCTTACTGGTATCATTGCAAACCAAATCTATGGATACCTGGAAAGAAATAACTTGCTTCCTGTAGAACAGAAAGGATGCTGCAAAAACTCAAGAGGAACAAAAGATCAATTGCTGATCGACAAGCTAATCCTAAAGAACTCAAAGAAAAGACGAACCAACCTGTTCATGGCTTGGATAGACTATAAGAAAGCATTTGATTCAGTTCCCCATAGCTGGATCAAGAAATGCCTGGAAATATTAGGCATCAGCAGCAACATACAAAAATTCATGGAATCTTCAATGAACCTCTGGAAAACAAAACTTATGGCTAATGAAGAAGAACTGGGTGAAGTTGAAATTAAACGAGGCATTTTCCAGGGCGATTCCCTTTCACCCCTACTTTTTATACTCTCAATGCTACCACTGACAATCATTTTGAAGAAGATGAACTGTGGATACGAACTTGCAAAGAAAGGACTGAAAATCTCGCACTTGATGTACATGGATGATTTGAAGCTGTTTGGTAAAACAAAAGCTGAACTGAATTTATTAATTGAAAACACAAAAGAATTCAGCCAAGACATTGGTATGCAGTTTGGAATTGACAAATGTGCAACAATAGCAACCAAAGCAGGCAAGATCATAGAAGAAGATGGAATAGAACTAGAGAATGAAGAAATGATAAAGGCAGTAAAATCAGAAGAAGGCTACAAGTACTTGGGGATTTTAGAAGCCTCTGACTTAATGCATAATAAAGTCAAGGAATTAACTTCAGCCAAGTACATTCGACGAATTCGTAAGATATTAATGTCCAAATTGAGTGGAGGAAACATCATAAAAGCCATAAATACCTGGGCTATACCTGTGATTAGATACTCTGCAGGAATAATTGACTGGACCCAGATGGAGTTAGACAATTTGGACAGAAAAACAAGGAAGCTTATGACAATGAATCATGCCTTGCACCCTAAAAGTGATGTTGACCGATTATATTTACCAAGAGTAGAGGGTGGTCGAGGACTCCTACAAGTAAAGCAGACTGTGGAAGAAGAAAAATGCAGCTTGAATGGTTACATCCAGAAAAGTGAAGAACCAATGATTAAGGAAGTAAATAAAGGAGGCCTTTTAAAGACAACTAAAACAAAAGCAGAATATAAGAAAGAAGTAATTGAGCAGCGAGCTGAAAATTGGAAACACAAAGCTCTGCATGGCCAATACTTGAAAAGTATTGAAGGCAAAGCTGACCAGAAACTAACTTGGAACTGGTTAAGATCAGGAGTACTGAAAAAAGAAACAGAAAGCTTTATTTTGGCAGCTCAAGAACAAGCCCTAGCCACAAACTGTATGAAGGCAAAAATTCAACATGTTACCACCAACAGCAAATGCCGCCTCTGCAATGAAAAAGAAGAGACAGTTGACCACCTGATCAGTGGGTGCAGCAAAATTTCACAAACTGACTACCTACAACGCCATGACCGTGTTGCTAAAATCATTCACTGGAAATTGTGCCAGAAGTTTGGATTTGAGTACAGCAAAAACCACTGGGAACATCAGGTTGAGAAAGTTTTAGAGAATGAGAAACTCAAGATCTTGTGGGACTTTAGGATTCAGACTGACAGGCACTTGGTCCACAACACACCTGACATAACAATAGTTGAAAAGAAAAAAGTATGGTTCATTGACATTGCAATACCTGGTGATGCACGAATTGAAGATAAGCAGCAAGAAAAAATCACAAAGTACCGGGACTTACAAATTGAAGTTGAGCGACTGTGGAAAAAGAAATCGTGTGTTGTCCCGATTGTAATTGGAGCCCTCGGAGCAATACCCAAAGGACTACCCCGCTATTTAGAAATTCTAAATTTGCCGGACTTGAACATTTTGACTCTACAAAAAACCACCTTACTCGGAACAGCTTACATCCTCCGACGATACCTTAACAGTTCCTAGGTCCTTGGTTAGGACTCGAGCTGCTGAGCTATTAACCAGCCTCAAAGGCTGTGAATCTCACTAAAGATTAACCAATAAATAATAATTTTATTTCTATACCGCCCTTCTCCTGAAGGACTCAGGGCGGTGTACAGCCTATTTAAAAACACAGACAAAACAATGATATAAAATTTAAAATAATTAAATAAGTGGCTCAAATTTAAAACCCCAATAAATTTAAATACCCCAATTTAAAACTATTGTGTTGATAGTCCGGCCTGGCGGAACAACAGGGTCTTCAATGCGCAGCGAAACACCCGGAGGTCGGAGATCTTATGAATTTCCGGGGGCAGTTCATTCCACAGGCTGGGGCTCCCACAGAGAAGGCCCTCCCCCTGGGTGTCGCCAGCCGACATAACTTGGCTGATGGCACCCTGAGGAGACCCTCTCTGTGGGAACGAACTGGTCGGTGGGAGGCTATTGGTGGCAGAAGACGGTCTCGGAGATACCCGGGTCCTATGCCATGGAGCGCTTTAAAGGTGGTAACCAACACCTTGAATCGCACCCGGAAGACCACCGGGAGCCAGTGCAGCTCGCGCAGGAGGGGTGTCACATGGGCATAACGGGTTGCGCCCATAACCATATATGTGCCAATGGCTTGCAAATACTTGACAGTTCCCCTCCTTGCGAGACAATGGCATGCAAACATACAAATGCAATGCACAACAGATTTTACCCTGTGAGACATAACTTTTTACACAGATCTTTGTGCCTATCTGCTGGTAGAGGTTTTGTGAAAATATCAGCTGTTTGATATTTGGTCTGACAATGTGATAAAGATATAAACCCCATCTCTACTAGTTGCCTAACATTTTGATAGCGGATATCAATATGTCTGGACCTTTTTCCTACCGCATAGGCTTTGGCAATGCCTATGGCCCCGGTGTTGTCTTCTACAATTTGGATGGGCAAAGTCGGTGGTGTCCAGATGCTAGAAATTAAGGCATCAAACCATATCAGATCGTTCCCTGCCTCTGATAGGCATGCATATTCGGCCTCAGCGGTGGAGCACGAAACAAATTTCTGTTGCCCCACATGCCAATGGATGGGTGCCTCATTTAATAGTACCAAGAAGCCCGAAGTACTCCTACGTGTCTTGGTATCTCCGGCCCAGTCCGCATCCGCGAAGCATTTTAATTGGGCCTTGTCTCTATTCTCAGGTTCCAAGCGAAGCACGTAATCTGCTGTGGTCTTGAGATACCTTAATAGCTTTTTAATGGCCAACCAGTGGAACTGGGTAGGATGTTCCACTTGTCTAGATAGCAGGTTTACGGCCAGGGCAATATCTGGATGGCTCCAGTTACTTATATATAGTAATGAGCCGATCACTGATCTAAATAGAGTATTATTTTGGAACTCTGGGCTATCCTTGTGTGCCAATCCATAATAGTCAGTCTGCATTGGGATAGCCGTTGGCTTGCTATCTTCCATTTTACATTTCACCAAGAGTTCCTCTATCTTTTCCTTTTGGGAGAGAGCAAAACCTTTTGGTGTAGTGATGATTTGTACGCCTAGGTACTTGTCCACATATCCTAAAGACTTTAGAGTGAACTTTTTTTGTAGGGTCCTGGCAAATATAATACTTCCCCCCTTGTCAGGCCCTATATATAAAAGGTCATCGACATACACTAGGACTTTCTCCAGCCCCCCTTTGGTATCCCTTGTGAAGGTACATTTATCAGCTGGAGATGGATGGAAACCCAGTGATTTGAGAGTTTTAGTCAGGCATTTATACCACAGTCTGCCTGATTGTTTAAGGCCGTACAAACTTTTCTTCAGAAGCCAGGTGTGGCCTTCCTGCCGTTGAAATCCGGGGGCACCTCTGACGTAAATTTCTGGTTTTAGATGTGCGTGTAAATAAGCAGTTTGCACATCAAATTGAAAAATGTGTTCCCCATGTGCTGCTGCGGTGACCAAAGCAGCCCTCACACTTTCCGCTCTCACAGTGGGGGAGTATGTCTCATCAAAGTCCTGCAAGTAGCGCTGTGCGTAGCCTTGTGCTACCAGCCGGGTCTTATAGAGGAGTTTGTTGTTGGGCATTGGCTTGACCTTGTAGACCCAACGGGTGCCAATTGCTTTCCTCTTTTTGGGGACTTCCATGGGGATGAAGACTTTCAATTTTTTGAGACTGTCCATTTCCCGCTACATTGCCACCCTCCACCTGTGCTGTTCTTCCTCGGGAAGCTGGAGGACATCTGAGTACGTTTTAGGGGCCATGGTAACGCTGTTGACCGAGGCAACACAGCCAATGTCCAACCTTTTGGGTGGCACCCCTTTATTGGAGCGTTTTGACCGTCTGGGAAATTGCCACTCACCATCATCATTGTCATCCGGAGCATCGGTGTCAGAATTGGAGCTGCCGGAGGTATCTTTCCAATCAAAATGGGGCGGGCCTCTGTCCAGGCGCTGCGAAGATATGGTCGTTTAGGTGAGGCAGGAGGTGTGAAGTCACCCAGGGATTCCTTGTCTGAATCGTCAGAGTCAGGTAGGGATTCATCACCATCCGGATCTTCGCTGGTCAGTTGTTTGGAGTTTGTTGGTTCATCCTCTTCAGGTGCTGCTGCTTGTTCAGTGTCGCTTCTAATAGGGGAATAACCGGGTTCATTGGAATGAATTTTTGACCAATTTGACCCCTCCTCAAAGGAAGCTGATCTAGAGACAATGACAAGGTTATTTTTGTCTACAAATCTAGAGGCCTTGCTGCCGGTTGCATAACCTATAAATCTGAGCCTCCTTGATGCCTTGCCCCTCTTTCTTCTTTGGTGCTTGGGAATATGGACCCAGGCATAGGAACCAAAAATTCTCAGGTGTGAGAGGCTAGGTTTCCTTCCATGGACCAGGAAGTATGGGGTTTGGTTAATGGCACTACTCCACGTCCTGTTGACTAGATAAATAGCCATTTTGACCGCTTCTGCCCAAAAAACTTGGCTCATGTCAGCATCTGCAAGTAGGCAGTTCATGACATTCTGCAGCACACCATTTCTCCTTTCTACAATGCCATTCTCGGACGGAGTTCGAGGGGATGATTTAAAATGGAGGATACCTCTCTCCTTCATCCACTTTTCAAAAATCTTGGATGTAAACTCAGTCCCCCTATCACTCTGCACCTGAGCGATGCACACCTTGTGTTGCATTTGGATCTGGTTGTAAAGATATTTGAAGTTGGTAAAGACTTCAGTTTTGTCCTTTAAAATAAATACGTGGCCATAACGAGAGTAATCATCTACTACCGTTAAAAAATAACGCCCCCTACCAAGGGAGGGTCTAAAAGGACCAACCAAATCCATGTGTACCAGCTGATAAGGGTACCTTGCACGACGGGAAGAGACCTTAGGTATAGCAGCAGTTTTAGATTTTGCTGCCTTACAGATGGCACATTCCAAATAGGTATTACAATTCTTTATCTTAAGCCCATCAGAAAAATCTTGCATTTTCTTAATAACCGGGAAGCTGGCATGGCCAAGCCTGCGGTGTAATATATGAGCACAATCCAAATGTAAAGGTTTACCCATACATACTTTGTCAACCTTATGTATCTTACCATTACAAGCCTTGGTCTGTTCAGTAATGAGAGTAGGCACTGGATTAATGGTCACCTTAGAGTTCCTCAGGGTTGGCTGAGGAGTTGTGACCTTAATGGGCTCAGCCTTAATGGCTTTGGATGTCCTAGGAGCTGGTTTAAAAGCTTCATTGGTTTTAGGTCCAGGGTCCTTGAGTTTGGACAACCTGGGGGCTGGCACAGAAGCTTTCTGCTCTATCTGGGCGTTAGCTCCCTGAGCCCTCTTGTTAGGTTTCTTGTGCCTTTTGACCTTTGCTTTTGGGGAAAAATAAGGCAAATTGTTGATTTTTACAATATCGCTAACAACACCCCCATTTTCGAAAACATAACCTCCACCCTTCTCAAAAACCAGTTTTACATTTTTATCCTCAGTCAATTTTAAGATGCTTAAAAGGTTGTTCTTGATTGAGGGAACATACAGTGCCCCTGTGACATCTCCTATACCAGGCACATTGATCACGCCTTCCCCAGTTACCTCTGCCTTGTCCCCAGTGGCAACTTTTACTGAGGACTTGAGTGGGTGTAAAACCTGAAATCGTTGCTTTGTGTTGGCTATATGCGTTGATGCACCTGAATCAAGAAGCCACAGCCCTTCAGCATCCTTTATCTGGGAGGTGTGGTTGTCACTAGTGACACTACAGTATTGGTATCCTTTATGACCACCTCCCCCTCTTCCACGGCCTCTTTTATTTTTACTGTGCTTAAGTCCAGCCGTGTTGGCCCTAGAGCGAGGGCACTCCCTTTTAAAGTGACCTTGTATGCCATGGTCAAAGCAGGTGGGAAGGGTATTAATCCTTTCACATGTGTCCTGGCGCCTCCTCTGAGGCCTAGGTCTGTGATATGCCTCCTTCATTTCTTGTTGTTCCTCAGCTCTGCGCCTTAAATCTTCCTCAATAAAGCGGCCAGAAAAGTATTCTATATTTCTTTGTTCCCTAGAAACCCCTTCTAGAGAAATAATAAAGAGACTCCAGGATTTGTCTAGGGAGTTCAACATCACACTAATTAAAGTGGATTCAGAAACAGGCTCCCCCCTCTGTATAAGCTCATCCCTCATGGCTTTAAGCGTTGCCAAATGTTCCCCCATTTTGACACCAGGTTTGAGTTTATAGTTGTGGAAAATTCTTGACAATCTGCTGGTTGCAGCCATATTGTCACTATGGAACAAATTATAAAGGGCAGTCCAAACTTCCTGAGCTGTGAGGCCGTCTGAAAGACTGGCATACAGAGCTGTGTCTATAGAACTTAACAGGGCTGTGTAAGCTCTTTTATGCAGGAACTCAATTTCAGGGCTCCAAGGTAAAGGGAGTGGTCTTTTGATCATGTCCAGAGTATTTTCTCTTAAGAGAATTATCTGAATCTCTTTACACCATTTTTTAAAATTCTGACCACTTAAATGTAATTTTTCAAAATTATTTGGCAAAGTTACAAAATTATTGCCATTAAACTGCATGGGGAGTTGTTCAAATGGCTGAAAAGAGCCTGTTGTGAATGGCATTGGGATCCCTAAGCCTGGGATCGATTGCTTAGGTCTGGCTCCTTTTTGTAGTCCTTCTGTAGTTTGAAGCAACTGGGCATGTGCAGGAAATGGAGCATGCTCCAAAGCCTTTTCTTGTTGGAGCTCCGATCTCCCTCTCTGAGCTCTGAAGTCAGGTCTGGCTGGAGCTTCAGGGTAGGCCCGAACATCATCTGGGTGGCGGGGAAGCCTTGGAGGAGTGGGAGGAAGGCCTGGAGATCTTTCTGGAGACTGGAGGCCCATCAGATGAGGTCCATGGGCTGGGTAGGCCTGGAAATGTCTCTGGATCTCCTCTTCTCCATCAGAGGAGCAGGATTGCAGCTCCGGATCATCCCAGCAGGGCCGGAAAGGTGCGGAGGCCTCAGCTGGGGCCTCCCTGGAGCATTCAGTGAATGGTGAGCGCCTCTGCAGTGGGGGGTGGGAGGCTGCAGGTCCATCTGGGTTCCTCCGGGGGTGGGAGGTTGGAATTGGGGCCCTTCTTGAGTGGGCAGCTGGGTCTGGGGCCTCGGGGGGGCCAGTGGGTGGTTGCTCCATAAATTGCAGGGCAGCGACCAGGGCCTCTATGGCCTCTTTGATGTTTGCCGTGGCAGGCGAGGCCTGGCAAGGGGCTTGTGGGTTCGGAGTGGTCCTCTGGGCCGCTGGAAGGCTGAACTGACTGGCTGGCGTTGTAGGCCTGGGCTGTGGGGCTGGGGATGGCCTGGCTCGTGGTTCTGGCAAAGTGCCCAGGGGAGCAGCCATCTTGGAGGAAGTTGCCTCCGGAAGTGGCCTGGCGGCCATTTTGTTTGGCGGGAAACTGGGTGGGGGGGCAGTCTCTCTGGCGGCAGGCGCCATCTTGGAGAGATCAGGCAGGGGAGTCCTTACCGGGATGGCAGGCATCTCTGGTGCTGCCTCCTCAGGCCTCTTTCTGGCTGCTGCCCTTGTCCTCAGGAGGGAGGCGAGCGCTGCTCGGCACTCCTCTTCTGACATCTCAGCCACTTGCCTGTCCAGGCTTTCATCCGGTCCTTCTGCCCCCTCTTCGTCAGTGCTGAAGAAGCCTTCTCCAACCTGGCTCGGCCCCTGGGATCTCTTGCTGCATCTGGGTGGCCTCTGGCTGCCAGGGTGTAGCTGGATGGAAACCCCCTTCAATGTTTTCCATCGTTGATTCAGACTGGGGCTGCTGTGAAGTTCTCCTCCGTTGAAGGCCTCTGGTCACAACAGGGGAGCTTCTCTCACAGGTTATTTTGGAGGGCATCTCGCCTTTTCAACAGCTCCTGGAGTGGAGTTCTGCTACCATTCCCTCTGCTACCATTCTGTGGAAATTGGGATCGTAGAAACACCCAGGAGCATAGAAGAGTCCAAAGGCAGATGCATGAATAAATGTGATAAATGTATTTATTCATATATCAAAGCATATTAACTATGTACAAAGGCTGTCTTAATATCCATTAGGATAGGGGTCACACAGCGTGTGTGACTACCCCTATCAAAGATCATGTCTCATGGAGAACAAACGTAAAAGAGAGCATGGTGGAAAGGTTAGAGGGGGTTTTATACTCAGTGTAAGCCCCTCCTCTCCACATAGGGGTGGGGGCACTTTCTGCCTCCACTAGTGTCTGTATGATATATGTGCCAATGGCTTGCAAATACTTGACAATATATTTCTCTTTATTTTTCCTTGTTGGGCCAGAGAGTCGTGCTCGCATTTGCAGCTCCTCTTAGGAGAACTTCTACTGCAGGAACATAGCTGAGAGGACCTTGTCTGCCCAAACTGCAGGACTCCTGGGTTGGTAGACCTGGATTGTAGCAGACATGAGAGGGACAACATGGTTTGTTGGTGCTAAGATAATTTTGGTTCTTGTCTCTTTGCAGCAAGAGTGTCAGTTCAGATGGAAAGGCCATTTAGCATCTTTCAAATCTGACAAGCAGACAAAATCCGTTGGTGCCTATGTCAGTAAAGAAAGCATAGAACGTGGTTGTGTCTGGATTGGGCTCCGACGAGATGCAGGTTCTAGTGCGGTGAGTATTTGGTCCTCCTGTCTCTGAGCAATTAGCAGCTCTTTCCATTATTATTATTATTATTATTATTATTATTATTATTATTATTATTATTATTATTATTATTATTATTATTATTCCCGTTTATTCGTTATCAGGGAGGCACGATCAGGTACAGGGGAGCTTCCACCCCCTCCCCTTCCTTCTCCTAAGAAGCGCCTGAGACTGTTTGGCTGCAGCACCTCCGCCAACCCCCAACCCCTGCAATCGATCGCACCATGGCTTCTGGCTGCCAGCGTTGGCAGCTATCCAATTTGCTGGTGGCTAACTGACCCAGGTGGCCAGAATCCCGGGACAAACAGTGTGGTGTCGAATGGGCCAGGCCAAAGCGTGTGGGACGGAGGGGCAAACAGCTAGGGGCATGTCAGCCGAGGATAAAAGCTAGTGGTGAATGCCCGGAGGCAGTTTTCTTCTTAAGCTCTTATCATCTTGATCGTTCTCCTCTGGAGACCCTTCAATTTGTCCGTGTCCTTCCTAAAGTACAATAGCCAGAAGTGGGCACAATATCCTAGCTGATACCACAAGAATTAATCCTGGATCTTTGGCTTGTCAATATTTTCATAGTTGCTGTGAATGAAGAAGGGAAAGGAGTGCTAAACTGGCATAGACAATACCCTTCTTGCTCTTGTTCAGTCATGCCCATCACTTTGCCACCCCTCAGACCATAGCATGCCAGCCCCCCTGCCCCCATCTTCCACGGTCTACCTCCCCAAAGGTAATACCTTAGAGTGGTGTTTCCCAACCGTACCCATTTTAAGAGCCATAGACTTCAACTCTCAAAATTCCCTAGAATTTTGAATCTTAAGACGATCAAGGCCGAGAAAGTCTTCCCTAGAGACAGAACTAGCACTCAAAGGATCTTGATGAGTTAGATAAAGGGTCTGAATGCAACCGTTGGAAATGCAAAGTTCTTTTCTTAGGAAATAAAACCTAAAAGCAGCAGTGTCACATGAAGGGAGCCACTTGGCTAAACACAAAATTCTCCCTCCCCAAAAAAGGGTAGTAAGTGTTCTGTGGGGTCCTTCATGCTCCCTCTCTCCCTCAGTCTCCCTCCCTCCCCCTCTCTCCCCTCCTTCCCTCCCTCAGCCTCCCACTCTCTCTGCCTCCCGCCCTCAGTCCTCCACCTCCTCCTCCTCCTCCTCCTCCTTTCTAGCACTGATGATGTTTCCTAGCTGGGTCATGAAAGGTCTGCAAGAAAATAACCAAGCTCAGAGAGCATCAACGACCCCACAGTCCTCCTCCTCCTCCTCCTCCTCCTCCTCCTCCTCCTCCTCCTCCTCCTCCTCCTCCTCCTCCTCCTCCTCCTCCTCCTCTCCCTTCTAGCGCTGATGATGTTTCCTAGCTGGGTCATGACTCAAAGGCTCAGGTGTCCTTGTGGCCCCAGAGACCTTGGATTCTGGGCATAGCAAGAGCGATAGCGATAGCGCTTGGACTTATATACCGCTTCATGCACCCAAAGAGTCTAACTGAGCCTCTGTAACAGGCGTGTGGTGCATGCTTTCAGAAAAACCTATTTAACAGGACTTCCCCCTTTGAATTAAATTAAGCTATGTTTAGAATTGGAAAATATATCTCTCTCTCCCTCCCCCTCCCTGTGTCCCCCACTCACCCACCTCAACATGTTTTATTCTGCATGGCACAGTGTTCTGGATGGCGCTGGGTTGATGGATCACGAGATACCTATAGAAAGTGGGGGTATAATGAACCCAACAACTTGCATTATAATGAGTATTGCACCTGTCTCCATCCTTCATCTGGTCAGTATGAAAAGCCTTCATTCCTTAGGGTGGTTGGAGTTTGTATCTGTAATTCCAGGAAAGAAGGGAAGGGAAGATGGGGAAGGGAAGGAAGATGGGGAAGGGAAGGGAAAGAAAAGGAAGGGAAGGGAAGACGGGAAGGGAAGATGGGAAAAGAAGACAGGAAGGGAAGGGAAGATGAGAAGGGAAGGGAAGAGAAGGGAAGTCAGGAAGGGAAGGGAAGGAAAGGGAGATATCCATACAGATCTTGGGAATAATGCTCCTATTGAAGGAGACTTTTTTGGTGTGGCTGATTTAAAACATCAATTGTATTTCATCTTAAAAAGTAATCCAGATGTGCCAAAACTGCAAACTAAAAAAAATAGATTAACACAGTGTTTTTCAAGATTAGCCACTTTAAGAAGTGTGACCTTCAACTCCCAGAATCCCCCAAGCAGAGACCCTGGTCTTAACTGCCTTCATGAAAGAGTCGAGTCCGTTGTAGCTCAGCAGGAAGATTGTTCTAGAGCAGGGAGGCAGTCACCGAAAATGGGCCCTTCCCAGATCCCATCAGGTGGCAACGCTTAGATGAGGGGAGCCTGCAGCATGGCCCCACCCCACCTGTAGCTGAGCTGGAAGGCGGAGTTAAGCTTGTCATCTCTTTAGAGTCTTTGTGTCACCACAGGAGACCTCAGTCCAGTCCTCTGGAGGTCTGCTGGCCCTTATCCAGAGCCAATTTACCTCTGACTGTTAGTTGACTAGATTCTTGGGTATCGGAGCTATTTGTACTTGACACCATCCATGAGGGGACAGGCAGGTGTATTTGAGAAAAGATACTCTGCACGCAGCCGAATCTTAAGCCACGTCAGGCTCTTAAGATGATCACCACCTGTGTTCCTTCCTTTCAGGGTTCTTGACTTGGATTGATATAGACTGTAACAACCGTCTGAATTTTCTCTGCAAATGGAAACCCTCTTAAGCCAAGTCTGCAGATGGAGTTGGGGGGCTCCCCATTGATTGGAAAGCTGAGCTGAGATCTTGTGTTTCCATCTTCTTCATGTGCAAAACCTCTTTTCCACAAAGACCATCTGAAGGTCAAGCAGTTGGTTCCTCTCTGTCCTCTAGACTTGCTTCTCTTCCCCTCTTTCTGAAGAACTTGCCCCCCCCTTGATAATAAAGTCTATTGCTCTGCCCTTGTCTTGAGTTTGGATTTTCTCTCCCAGGGTGTCCAGGGCCCCTCCCTGAATGAGTCTCAGAGGGAAGAGGGTGTTGTCTCTGCAGATGAGTTTCTGGTCACAAAACACACAATGCAACCTTATCAGCTCCTTTCCTGGGGTCCTTCTTGTCAGAGTTTCTTGCAAAAATCAAATCCAGAAGCACACGCAGCTAACTGATTCAGCTGGATTCATTCACTTCTTTATTTATATAATAACAGATAGTTGATTCTTCAGGCAGAACACAAGGCAGGAGAGAACAGTTAGTTTCATTTTAGATCTGAGCACAGGGCAGGCAAGTTTACACACTGGTTTCGGTTTCTCTGCACAGACTCAGAAGCTGCAGACATGCCCTGGCTCCAGTCTCAGCTCCCAACTGGCTGACTTCGTTGCTATGCCTATTCACTGGCTGACCTTGTTACCATGCCTCTATTCCAGTTCATGAATATACTCTTCTCTCCTGCCTTTTTTCTCAGAGGGAAATGTGAGATTAATGAGAGGAGAAATAGGGATTTGTGGAAATAACGTTCCCCTGGAGAGAAAAGGATCCACGCAGGGTGGGTAGCTGGAGAAACCCTGAACCAAACCAGACCAAAAAGCGGAAGGAAAGAAATGCATTCAGGATGCCCATATTCTGGTTCATTGGCACCTCCTGCAGGGTCTGGGGAGCCAGAGGTTGTGTGTCTTCTAGGGTGTTTGAGCAGAGACTAGGAGAGGACTGAATGCCACAAGTTTCAGGCAAGATCTGAGGCAAACGCGTGCGAAGCAGCAAATTGAAACAAACTGTAGAGCTCAACCCCCTTGGTAGCTAGGCAACCAGAGGGCAAGCATCTGGCTACTGCATACCAAAGCTAGAAGGAATGACCTTGGGGAGATAAGCAATGACCTGACTGGAGTTGCAAAGCTGCAAAGAAAAATTCTCCACTGAGCCCTCCCCCCGTTTCCATGGCAGCCAGCAGCAGGCTGGCTGACACTCTGACTGAATAGAACTGAGCATTTACTGGCCGGATGCCCTGCCTGTCACCTACATGGAGTTCGCAGCAGATATTTTCTCTTTGTGCCCTGAGAGAGAAACATCCGTCCGAGGGGGAGGTGAGCATCTTCACCATTAGGCCACCACCACACTCCAACATCATCAATGCTGCATCAAACCACCAAGCTCAGAGAGCACCAAGAATGCTACAGACAGATCATTGTGCAAAGAAGATACCTGCATGGTCTTTTTTTCTGGGAGGGGGGAGGGGGCAAGGGAAGGGAAAATGCTACTCAAATTCCCAAAAACTAGAACTGGAGCAACCACATGTTCTAGGTTGAAATGTCACTAAGACATTTGAGTTAATTTTTGTTTATGACATTCATTTCAACCTCCTGAATTTATCCAATAATCTATATTAATCAACTAGACAATCAATTAATCAACTAGACAATCAATTAATTAATCAATGCTAATCAATTAATAAATCAATAAACATCATTAAATATCATTTAATCAATGAGTAATGAAGTAAAGTAGTATGAAAGGGTTTGGTAGTAAATGAATATTACTTCCTCAAGTAGCTTCTGTCTGGCTGTTGGAGTGTCCTTCGATGCTCTGATTGTTCTTTGGTGCCGTCCTTTGATGCTGTGATGAGTGTTCTGTTGTAGTGTCCTTTGATGCTCTACTTTTTCTTGGATGTTGTCTTTTGATGTTCTTTGATGCTTCTTGGGTGAGAAGCGAAACATCTTCAAAGAAAAAACAAAGTCCAGTTGTCTCTTGAAAGAAAGCCCCTTTGGGACACTTGGCTTGTCTGTCTGGGTCATAGGACCTCAACTTTCTTCTTCTCCTTGACCTCTTGTGGATCTCCCATCTAGACTTACGATGTAAATATTTCTCTACTACACAATGCCAGCTACCTGGTTGTGCTGTTCAGTGCCATCTTACCCCCTGCCGCTGCGTGTTGGGCTGCCTTGGAGGCCTCCGGGCGTAGGCTGCCCCTGGGGTGCAGGTGGTGGTGGAGGCCTGCTTCTATGGGTCTGGCGCTCAGTGCCTCTTCGGCTGCTGCCATGGTCAGAGCCTCTGCCCTTTCCAGTTACGGGTAGGATTTCCCCATGTCTGGCCACCTCAGCTATCCGTAGGGGAACATTTGTAGCTCAGGGCTGAAATGAGGGGTCCCCGGTGCTCCCTGAGCTGGGTGTTTTTCTTGCAGACGTTTCATTACCTGATTAAGTGACATCATCAGTCCTGGAAGGGAGTGGGGTTTGCAGGGAGGGAGCTGAGGGGTCCTTGATGCTCTCTGAACTTGGTGGGTTTCTTGCGGATGTTTCATTCCCCAAATTAGCACTGATGATGTTACCTAGTTTGAGTAATGAAACATTTGCAAGAAAACCACCAAGCCCAGAGAGCACCAAGGACTCTCTCAGCTATCTGTGGATGGGCACATCCCATGCAGAGTCTTACCTTTATTATCTTTATTAGCTTATTAAAAGGAGAAATAAAAACCTAACAATAAATAGTCAAGGAGGCTAGAAGACAGAATAAACAAAGAAATGACAGGTGCAATAAAAAAAAGACAAACAAAGAATTCCAATTCCCTTTATAGCAGATATAGATAAAACTCCACTTTACAATTGGAATGTAAACTCCCATTTGTCTTTATAACTTGTAAATATTACTGGTCATCAACTCAGTATGTCATGGTTTCTGTTTCTTGAAAAAGCTTCAAATGTATCTTCTAATTGGGATTAAATTTGGCTTGTCTCTTTTTTTCTAAGCAGAACTGAAAGTTTTGCTGTCCCAGCCAGCTCCCCCAGCTTTAACAACCACACTTGCATTGTGGGTATTGTCACATTCTTCCAATAATGAGCGTATAGAAGTCTGGTTGCCTTGCAATTTCCCCAAAGTTTTGCCCATCAATCACAACAAAAAATAGGTTTATGAAAAAATGGGCAGATGGGAATAAAGTCATTTTATGCCAGGAAGGAAAGAAGGAAGGAAGAAAGGAAGGGATGGTGGGAAGGAAAGAAAGAAGGAAGGAAAGCAAGCAAGCAAGAAAGAAAAAGAGAGAGAGAGGGAGGGAGGGAGCAAGGAAACGAAGGAAGGAAGGAAGGAAGGAAGGAAGGAAGGAAGGAAGGAAGGAAGGAAGGAAGGAAGGAAGGAAGGAAGGAAGATTTTTGCTTCCAAAGACCAACTCTTAAAAAACCTACATGGTCAAAATGTCAAAAAGCCAACTTAAACTGCAGTGTTAAAAATCCCTACAACTTTGTACGTTCACGTTGATCTCAGAATAGAAACACACCTTGGGGGCAGGTGAAGAAGTTGGTCGGGAGAGTGCCTCAGTTTATCCCTCCTTTTCACGCCCAAAGAAGAGAACGATTAAGTTGATGGCATCTCCCCGGCGTGGAAGAACTCAAGAAGCCCAGGAGACCGGAGGGCTGTGATTGTGACAAGAAAGTTAACAACTCCCTTTGCACCTTGTTTAATCCTTCCAGAAAAACAACCTGGTTGACAAAGCCATCTCCCCAGATGCTAATTCCACCCCATCAACAGCCTCCCCAATGGGACCCTTTCAAGGTTCAAGTAAAGCCTCAGACGAAGGAGCAGAGTTGGAAAACTTCCTGATCCAACTTTGCCAGTTAAGTGTTCTTGACACTAACCAGCTAATTAGTAAGAAGCCTTCCCTGAAGATGACGCCAGTTCAATTCAGCTGCGAGGACTAAGATCTCCTTGTTTAGCAATGTAAGGACTTAAGGGAACCCAACAGCAAAGAGCAGGGATGAACAACGATGGCCCTTTAATGACCTGTGGACTTCAATTCCCAGCATTCCTCCTAAGCCATTCAATTCCAGCATGGCTCGGGAATTCTGGGAGTTGAAGTCCACAGGTTGTAAAGAGGCCACCCCCGGTGAAGAGATTGGAGTAGTAGGTAAAACATGGAAGGCAGTTGTACCCTGGAAGTCACTCCCCTTTGTAGGAAGATAGCACCCACCCTCTCCTAGGAAAATGAGATATTTTAGGAAATATTAAAAGGGCAGAATATTTCCCATAAAAGGGAGGCAGAAACTCAGCCCCCTCCCCCACACTTTTGTCGATGGGCCATGAAGGCCTGGGCCAGTCTATTCTACATAACAAAGGTCTACCTCCTTCAGGCAGAGCCATAGTAGGAATTGCCCAAAGCCCCTTCATTGCATCATCACCCAGCAAGGCTCAACCAAGCTTGGGACTCAAAAAGACAACCGACAAAGTTACCCCTGCATGGCCCCGTGGAAGTCTGACAACCAATCAGAATACAAGTTCAAATTCAAAAACCCAGAGAGGGCATAAAACCCAGGCACTCTCAGCATCTCTTCCCTTTTTTCCCCTCTTCACCCAAGATTTTCAAGGCATGTGATCCTGTCCACCATTAAAACCATCTTTCCAAGTAGCCACCGTGTTTCCAGTGTCTTTTTCCCCACTTGGAACTGAACCCAGAAGGACATTTCTTCCAACACCCGTAGTTAACAGCCACCACGTTTTTGAAGGACTTAGCTTTGTCTTCCACACAGAGGTCATATCTCCAGCATCAGGGGTATGTCAGGGGTGTGTGGGAGGGCGAGTTATTTATTTAAGAGTATGGCTGCTCATCACAAAACACAACTTTGAGTAACTCACAACAACAATGAAAAACAGAGTAAAACCCAAAACCTGGTTCCTTAACCAACAATTTTCAGGCCATGATGACATACAAGCCATTTTATATATTAGGCTGTTGGTTTGAGCTCCGAGCTTGGCCATTTGGCTGCAAACGTTTCATCACCATTTGAGGAGACAACATCAATGCGTTTTGAGTTGAATATCTGGAGGCCCCCAGATCTGGTATGTCCAGAATATTGCCACATAAAAGGTATGAGACTCCTGGGAAGGTGCTTGTGTGAGGCTCATATTTTAAATCAAAGAATTGCTAAACTTCCCAATGGACATGGGAAATTTATTTAGTAGTCTTGAATGTAGTGTTAGAAGAAAATTCTGGTCTGATCTGAGCCAGGATCACATAAGAATTACATTGGACATGCTACTCGAAGAGTTAGAAAAAATTTATTCAAGAGCGTAGAAACAGCACTTGTGGTAGCTACCAGGTGAGATACAGAGACTGGTAATATTTACAGGAAAGGTGAAAGTCCTTTATAGCAATAACCAATAGCACTTAGATACTCACTGCACCAAAGTGCTTTGCAGCCCCCTCTAAGCAGTTTACAGAGTCACCATGTTGCCCCAAACATTCTGGGTCCTCATTTTTCCATCTAATCAAAAGGAAGGTCGAAGACAGTATAGGAATAAATCTAATTGTGAGTTAAAATTCCACAATTATTAAAATTCTTCCCAGACTATCTTCTATGGAGATACTCAAGAATCCAAGTCATGGTTGACCCAAAGGTGATTTTCCAAAAGCAACTGAATTTTCTTGGTTTTTTAGAATAGAATAGAATAACAGAGTTGGAAGGGACCTTGGGGGTCATCTAGTCCAACCCCCTGCCTAGGCAGGAAACCCTACACCACTTCAGACAAATGGTTATCCAACCTCTTCTTAAGAGGTTGGATAACCTCTTAAGGTTATCCAGTGTTGGAGCATTCACAACTTCTGGAGGCAAGTTGTTCCACTGATGAATTGTTCTAATTGTCAGGAAATTTCTTCTAAGTTGCTTCTCTCCTTGATAAGTTTCCACCAGTGATGGGATTCAGCCGGTTCGCACCCCTTCGGGAGAACCGGTTGTTAACTTTCTGAGCAGTTTGGCAAACCAGTTGTTGGAAGAAAACATTAGGATAGAGAACCTGTTGTTAAAAAAATTGAATCCCACCACTGGCTTCCACCCATTGCTTCTTGTCCTGCCCTCAGGGGCTTTGGCGAATAGCTTGACTCCCTCTTCTTTGGGGCAGCCCCTGAGATATTGGAAGACTGCTATCATGTCTGCCCTAGTCCTTCTCGTCTCTTCACTAGACTAGAAATACCCAGTTCCTGTAACCGTTCATCATATATTTTAGCCTCCAGTCCCCTCATCATCTTGGCTGCTCTTCTCTGCACTCTTTCTAGAGTCTCCACATCTTTTTTACAGTGTGGCGACCAAAACTGAATGCAATATTCCAAGTTTTTTTTGAAAATATTTCTCATCCAAGCTGCTGCTGCTGCTGCTACTTCTTCCACTTCCTCTTCCTCCTCCTCCTCCTCCTCCTCCTCTTCTTCCTCTTCTCCTACTCCAGAAGTGGATCCCTTGGGAATCTCTCAAGTTTGGAGTGGAGGACAAGAGCGACTGGTGTTTCCCAGCAGCTGACATTTCAAGCCCTTTGCTTTGGATTCAGGAACCCCCATATATATTTTTAATTGTTAAGAACATGACCTCATAGGAAAGTTCACCCCTTGTACTATGCCAAAAGGTCTCCTCCTATCAACCCTAAAGCTCTCTAAAAATCACGCCTCCTTAGAGTTGACCTGCATGGAGGGTGGAAGAGGATTCAATTGACAGCGATTGTGAACTGGAACAGTTCAGGCCCCGTGCTAGAACTAAGTATTTCTTGGTAGATAACAGAATAAAAGAATTGGAAGAGTCCTTGGAGGTCTTCTAGTCCAACCCCCTGCTCAAGCAGGAACCCTCGACCATTCCAGACAAATGGTTGTCCAATCTCTTCTAAAATCTCCAGTGATGGAGTACCCATAACTTCTGGAGGGAAGCCATTCCATTGATTGATTGTCCTCACTGTCAGGAAATTTCTCTATAGTTCTAGGTTGGTTGTCTCCTTGATCAGTTTCCATCCATCCATTCTTTCTTGTCCTGCCTTCTGGTGCTTTGGACAATAGTTGACCCCCTCTTCTCTGTGACAGCCCCTCAAATATTGGAAGACTTCTATCATGTCACGCCGGTCCTTCTTTTTACTAGACTAGACACACCCAAATCATGCAACTGTTGTTTGTATGTTTTAGCCTCCAGCTCCTTAATCATCTTTGTTGCTCTTCTCTGCACTCTTTCTAGATTCTCAACATCTGTTTTATATCATGGCAACCAAAACTGGATGCAATATTCCAAGTGTGGCCTTACCAAGCCCTTATAAAGTGGTACCCAAGAAGATCCTGATGCCAGGCCAGGCCAAACATTTCTGCAGTCCACTTATTCTCACCATGGTCAACCAGAGGTCTTAATGGGATAAAGTGGAATGCCAATGCATGCACACATGTATACAGAGAGAAAGATGCACACTCACAAAACACCATAAAGAAATAAAAACACTGTAAAAAGCAGATCCTGGTTGGATTTACTATCTTAGAGACTATTAACACCAAGATGATTATATGGTTATACTATTTTATGACATGCTGTTCTTGGTCGTTTGGCCCCAAACCAGGATATTATAAAATAGAATAGAATTCTTTGTTGGCCAACAACAAATTTGTCTCTGGTGCATAAGCTCACAGTGTACATATAAAGAGCAAATCATAGGTCATAATCATAGATATTATGACAGGTCATATCAAGGTCATATTATGAGGGGTCATATCAAAGGAGGAAATTCTAGGATAAATTCAGTCCAAAACACAACTCAATTCTTTTTTTAAAATTATTTTTTAAAAATTTCATTCCAAAGTTAAAATACAAACTTCAACAGAAAAAAAGGAAACAAAAACAAAACAAAACCAGAAAAGATTTAAAAAAAATGCCTGAAAAATAATAATTAAAACCTGAGCATACACATAAATTGTCTCTCTTAGTTAAATACTGATAAATACATTTCAACAATAATACCGTATTTTTCAGAGTAAAGACACAACTTTTCCCCACAAAAAAGAGGGTGAAAATCTGGGTGTGTCTTATACTCCAAATGTAGCCCCGCCCAGCTTCTCAAACGGAGGTTTCAGAGGCTGAAAAAAGGATCAGAAACGAATCTTCAAAAAAAGCCGCCAAGAGGCAGAAAAAAAAGTTTTTCCTGAAACGGAGTTTTCAGAAGTTTCAGAGGCAGAAAAAAAAGCAAGGCACAGAGCTCACAACCAACGAACCTGTTGCTAAAATTCACCTCTGCGAACAGCTGATTGGGGTATTCTGGGAGGCCCATCCACCCGCCAATCAGCTTTTTTCTTATTTAGGGTTGCCAGGTCTGCTTCCAAAAAATAGCGGACAAGCCGGGGTGGGGGGGTTGTTAAGTAGTAAAAAAATAAAAAAAAATTACAATTAAATTATATATTTTCTTACAAACATTTTAACACTGATTAAACATTTTAACAGTGATTAAAATAATCACTTCAAAACTTTACTTAAAATTCAAAACATCAAATATATTATAATAATATGTAAAATATTAAATTACATTTTACTTTGCTGTCGTGTGTATTTTTTATTTGACTGCGCAGCTTTGATCAATTCTTTGTGTTTAAGGAATAATTCTTTAATTTCAGTACAACGTTGAGAAATATTAAAAAATATGCAAAGTTCACTTCGAACTGATACAGTCGGTTACGTTCGTCAGTCCACAAATTTCCCATGACGCTGAAAATTCGTTCAACGTTTGCATTTGATACCGGAATTGATGCACAATACTGGAACAGTTTCAGTAAACTTGGAGCTGGCTCTTTCTTTTTTTTTTTATTGAAAAAGTTTTTCAAATACAGATTTCCCCCCCCTTTCCCCCCCTCCTCCCTAACCCCCCCTCCGCCTCCCCTCCCCCTGTGGCTTCTCCAAAATAAAACCCAGATTTATAACAGATTATATAATGCTTTACCATCCTTTTACTCCACCCCCCATATGCTGACCATTTCTTTCTAACAATATTATTATATCCCCCCTATACTATACATTTCAGAGCAACATTCAGTTGTAAAATTATATAATAAATCCTAATTTGGCAATTTCAACTCATAATCTACCCATTTCCTCCTCCCCCATACATATATCTCTTAATTCAAATCTTTTACGTATATTAATATCTGAACATAAAATCCCTTTTCCTAAACTAAACAATCAGTAAACTAACCTATCTCCACCCACTTTCCTACAGGTCTACCATACATAATATTTTTAATATCTTTGTTCTTCTGCCCACACCACTAAAAATATTTCCATATGTAAATAAAATCCTCAAATGACTTTAAGTTTGTATTCCATACGATATCTTCTATAATGTCTTTCAACTAGATTATTAATTCCATCACCCATGTTAGAGTAACATCAAGTTCTAGTTCCAACAGTATATTCGGTATCTTCAATTACCATCTGCCCCCATCAATAATAAGTGTTTTCGTATATAAAAAACCACCCGAGTGACTTTATATTTATATTCCATATAGTATCCTCTGTAATGTCTTTCATCTAGATTATTAATTCCAACCACCATGTTAGGGTAACAACCAGATCTTCTGCATGCCCCAATCCCATAGTTCTCTTGCCTTGTAGCTCAACATATACGTAATCCATTTGTCAAAGAGTCCAAAATAGAAAGTTCCAATCCACTCAATCAGAGGCCATCTTCCACATCCCAAAAGCACAGCACTGCAGAGATCTGTCATTCTTCTCAAAATAGTATAAACCAATACTTTGCCTCAGCTATATTTTCATGTATATTTAATCGTCTCTTAAGTAACTGGCATTAGACTGTTGTTTAGTCTAAAATTTTTTAGTTTTGTAGAACCTGCTTCTTCTTTTCTTAACTTTTTGTGGTTTAGATCTCCATCCTGGTTGCCTTTCTAGAACTTGTATATCAGCTGATTGATTTCCATGCTGGTCTCTAACTTGATAAGACATCACATTAGGATCCGAAGCCGCCTCTCTTGTATTTATAAGTATTCCAACTATAACCTCTGAAGGAGAATCCAAAAGCGGCTCGTCCAAAAAGGCCTCTGTAACTTGTTGTTTTTCCATTACCACCATCTCCATCTGCTTAGCTTGGGTTTCAATCTCTTGTTGATTTTGCTTTTCTTTATTCCCCTCGTGTGTTCCTGAGACTGATGGCATACATGGAGATGTTGAATCCATTTTAAAAACCTTGTAGTAAAATTCTTCCGCTTTTTCAACAGTATTTAGTTGATATCTTTCTCCTTGATATTTCAATATTATACCAACTGGAGCATCCCACCTAAATGGGATGTTTTGTTTCTTTAGCTCAGTCACCAAAAATCCAAAATCCTTTCTATCTTTTAACATCTTGGACGGCAGCTCTTTATATATCCAAATCTTCCTTCCATGCATTTCAAGAATGGAGTTAAAAGACTTTTGCACAATATCGTTTCTTATTCCTTTATCAGTAAAGTAAATCACCACATCTCTAGGCAACTGCCTTTGCTTTGCCACCCAAGAATTTGCTCTGTAGGCCTTATCAATCTTACAGGATACCTCTTCAGGACTAACCTTTAAAATCACAGCCAGAACTTCAGCAGACATCTTTCTCAAATCTTCTCTTTTATTTTCCTGTATTCCCCTAATTCTGACCGCAAATTCCATGAATCTGAATTGCATCATTGTGACTTCATTTTCAATCCTTTGTTTTATATTATCTGCATTGTAAGTCTCGTAGTCAGCTTCCTTTATTTTTTTAGACTCTACTTCTGAGCTTTTTTCTTGAATCATTGTTAAATCATTTTCAATTCTTTGTATTTTATTATCCAAATTATGAATCTTATAATCAACTTCCTTCATTTTAGACTCTATCTCTAAATTGATATCTTTATCCATCTTTATAATTGTTTCTAAGAAACTTTTCATAAGTTGCTTCAGGTTATCATACTTTTGTTGAACCAACTCTTTAATTTCCTGTCTAAATTTTTCAAGGTTCACAATCTCATCATGTCTTGCCATCTCCTCCAATACAAATTCTTTTAGGTCTTTAAAGCCATTCTTCTGCATCTGCAAGCTCAAAACTTGTTCATGTGGTTTATAAATGGGGGAGCCCCCCCCCCCACAGCTTGGTTGTCTGGCTTTGTCAGTTTTAATGCCATCCTGCCCCACAAACAGATTTTTTTTCCCTTTATGGAAAAAGACTTCTCTCCAAACAATATCAATATCAAGTCTCTAAGAAGAAGGAAGCATGAAATAAAAAATTTTTCTCTTCACTTCTAGCCAGCGCTATTGTTTCAGTTACTTTGTAACATATTAAACTATTCAAATGGAAGGACTTTCGCTTTTGGCTTTCTTCTCAAGCCTCAGCCAGTCGCCATTTTAAACTTTCTTTTTTCCCCCTTTCACTCTTCTTTACTTTTAAAATCAGTCTTAGGGTTATTAGAAATACTTGCAATTTAGGATCCCAGATCCGGATTTCATCCTACTTATTCAGACGATCTGTTAGTTTCGTTAGTTGGTCTGGTCCCATCGCCTGGCTCTGCAAAGCGCAGAGTTCTCCCGAAGCCCGGAGCAGCGGCGAGCGAAAATAGGGAGCCTCATCCTGCTTCCTCCCCAGGAGTAAAAAAAACTCTGGGGACTTCGCAGAGGGCTCTACCTGCCCTCGCCGGCTCTGTCTCACATTTCCTTAAGGAAACGGAGTTTTTCGAGCCGCCTTTCAGCTGTAAAGGCGGCTCTTTATGGGCGACGGGGCTGGCGGTCTCAAAAGACCGTCTGGTGGCGATGGAAGCCAAACCGGAAGCCCCGAGCTGGCTCTTTCTTGAAAAAGTACGTCCACTTATCAAGGAATGAATCGCCCTGCAGATGAACATAAACTTCTTCTAAGGCAGAAATTTCATCGAAGAGAGTGTTGGGTGGAAGTTCTTCTCGCCATGGTGATAATAACCAGATGTTCGTCATTTCTTCTAAAGTTGGAGGATTATTGCGATCAATTAGATTGAAACAATTTAGCGTCTCATATACTGAATCGGTGAAATTATACCACTTTTCTAGGTACACAATGGCTCTTTGATACACGCTGATGGCTTCTTTCTTGAACTTTTGCACGGCATTCTCAGGCAAATGTTTTTTATGTAAGGCAAATAAAACTTTCATTCCAAAAAACTGCTCATCGTATTTTTTTTTGCAAAGAATCACGCAGCTTACACATGATAATGTGAAGATCACATGCAAGAATTTTCTTGCTTTCCAGCTTCAGTCGGGTGTCTTGCATTATTGACATGAAGAAGTGAGTGAAATATAAATACAATTCTGAAATTGTTGGTTCATCGTCCTTTGCGAGTTCATTTTCCTGATCCGAAATAAGGTTCCAGATAACCTTATGGCGCTCATCAGATCCAAGAGAAATAAAATACGATTTTAGAGGTATCCAGTTTAAAAGAAGTCTTTCGACCGCTTTAAACAAACTTAACCAACATGTTGGAACATGGCGCAAAACCTCATGGAATTCTGACTCACAAAACTCAAAAAATGATTTCAACTCTTCTCGTTTCTTCGCAGAATTCAAAAATTCAGCAAAAACCTTCAGCACTACATTTTCGATATCAAAAGATAACTGCTTTAATGCATTTTTTGCGCTGTTGTGTAAAATGTGATTATTGCAATGAGCATTCGATCTTTGTCTCATTCTAACTTATGGAAAAAAAAGACTTGTTGTAACTTCTTTTCTTTTTCTTTTTTTTTTTTCCATAAGTTAGAATGAGACAAAGATCGAATGCTCAAGGAACAAGTTGCAACAAACTTACAATATGCGAAGCATAATACATTTTGTAACGCTAATAAACCGGGCAGATGGTTGGCTTACACATTGAGGAAAAAACAAAGTATACGGACTATTGATAGTATTGATATTGGAGGGAAAGAAATTTTTCAACAAAAATTAATTAAAGAAGCTTTTGTGGACTATTATATTAAATTATATGCTAAAGAGGAGGTGCAGAATGGACTTATAGAAAAATATTTAAACGATAAAAGAGTTACAAAAATTACTGATCAACAAAAGGAAAGAATGAATTATCCCATAACAGAGGAGGAGATAACAGTAGCAATTAAACAGTTAAAAACAGCCAAAGCTCCTGGCACGGATGGCTTGACTGCAGTGTATTACAAAACTTTGCAAGCTGAAATGGTGGAACAACTTAGAGATTTATTTTGCAATATTCAGCAAGGGGGTAAAATACCCCCATCATGGACAACAGCTTACATATCTTTGATACCAAAAGAACAAATCGGTCCTAAAAAACCAGAGAACTATAGACCAATATCTCTTTTGAATACAGATTATAAAATTTTTGCGAAAGTACTAGCCAACAGGTTGATGCCAGTAATTCAAAAGGTGATTCATGATGATCAAGCGGGATTTATCGAGGGTAGATATATGAAGGACAATGTAAGGCAAGTAATAGATTTATTGGAATATCTTGAGAAGAATAAACAGATCCCTGCAGTGCTGGTCTTTTTGGATGCAGAGAAGGCCTTTGACAGAGTGGATTGGAATTTTCTATTAAAGACTTTGAAAAAGATGGATTTTGGGGATCAATTTATACAGGCGATTTCGGCAATTTATCAAGAGCAAAAGGCACAGATTATTATTAATGGAAGTCTGACAACAGAGTTTAAAATTGAAAAAGGAACAAGACAAGGATGTCCGTTGTCCCCACTTTTATTTATTTTAACACTAGAAGTCTTGCTAAATACGGGACTCTAATATCTTGAAAGGTATAAAGATTAGGCAAGAGGATTAAAGAATAAAGGCATTTGCAGATGATCTGGTTGTTACCCTATCACAACCAATGGAATCAATAATCTTGATGAAGGACATTATACAAGACTATGGTAAAGTTTCAGGTTTTAGATTGAATCCAAAAAAGACTAAAATGATAGCTAAAAACATGACACAAGATCGTAAACATGAGCTTGAAAGGAGGGCAGGTTTTGAGACTGTACCTAAGGTAAAATATCTAGGAGTTCAGGTTGCAGAATCAAATATGAAATTGTTTCAAAATAACTATGAGGTGTTGTGGCGAGAGGTGCAGAAAGATATGGAGACTTGGAAAAAACTGCAGCTGTCTCTACTTGGAAGAATAGCAGCAGTTAAGATGAATATTTTGCCAAGATTTCTTTTTTTGTTTCAAATGATTCCGGTGCTTAAAAGTGATAAACAATTGAAAGTTTGGCAATCTGGAGTGAATAAATTTGTCTGGAACGAGAAGAAGCCGAGAGTGAACTTGAAAATTATGCAAGATGTTCCAGAAAGAGGAGGTCTTAAACTTCCAAACCTACAGCTATATTATGATGCAGCAGCTTTAACCTTAACAAGTGATTGGTTTGGAAGGAAAAAGACTGGAATATTGAACGCAGAAAGTTTTGATCTTGAATTTGGATGGCATGCTTACTTATTTTACGACGACAAAGTAGATAAAGTATTTAAAAGTCATATACTTAGAGATTCTTTGATGAGAGTTTGGAAGAAGCACCGACTCAAATGGGATTATAAAATACCGCTATGGCTGGATCTTGGTCATACTTTGTGGAATACAAATATAATGTCACTCGGGGGGTTTTTATACAAAGAGGTTCTTTTTACAGATGCGGGCAGATGGCAGCTGAAGACATTGCAGACACTGTTGGATGAAGGGATTAATTTAACTTGGTTACAATATAATCAATTACAATTGAGATGGAAAGAGGATCAAAAAACTGGTATTATGTTGCATGAGGAAGAATTGGTTAGACATATAAAAGAGAAAGGTCCAATGCATATTAAAAGGGTTTATAATGTTTTGCTAGAAAGGGATTCAGAAACTGAATTGGTTAAAGATTGTATGATAAAGTGGGCACAAAATTTTGCAGAACCAGTGATGTTGGAAACGTGGGAAAAAATATGGGTTCAGAATGTTAAATTTACACAGTCGCAGAACCTGAGGGAAAATTTCTATAAAATGTTTTATAGATGGCATTTAGATCCCAAAAAGTTGTCATGTATGTACCCTAATGTTCAGCCAAAATGTTGGAGATGTGAATGTTTGGATGCTACGTATTATCATGTTTGGTGGACCTGTAGGAAAGTTAAGGCTTTTTGGATAAAAATTTGGTGGGTCATGCAGAATGTGTTGAAGAAAAAAATTCAATTCTCTCCACAATTGTTTTTATTGGGTATAGTTAAGGGTTTTACATCGGGTGAAACAAAACTGATATTGTATATGATAACAGCAGCAAGATTGTTGATAGGTAAATACTGGAAAAATGAAGCTTTGCCCACTATTGAGGAATGGACTTTGAAGATGGCCAGTTTTGCAGAGATGGCGAAGATTTCAGCATACTTAAAAGATTGTTCACAAGAGACTTATGAATGGGAATGGAAAAGATGGATAGAATATGTTCAGAACAAATATCAAACTAGAAAGTATCAAATAGCTTTTACTTGAAAATAATGTTTTAGAAATATTTTAATGTAATGAGGTAAAAAGAAAAATTATACAGGGGAGGGAGGGGTTCAAGTTTATACATAAGTGTCATATTAAGGGTTTTTTATGAGTATGAGTATATTATAGGGAAGTCTGGGGGGAGGGGAGGGTTAGGGAGGGTTAGGGAGGTTGGGAAGTCTGGGGGGGAGGTGGGGGGGAAAAAGGGGTGAAAATGTAATTGTAAAACTTTTGCAATAAAAAAAAAAGAAAAGAAAAAAAAGACAAAACGCGATTCTCCTATCCTTATTCTCTTAGACTGTACAGCTTTAGATTACATACCATTTCATCATAAAGCTTTTGAATAAAAAAAATGTCCACTATTTTGTGAAAAAAAAATAGTGAACATAATGTGAAAAAAGTGGACTGTCCGCTCAAATAGTGGACACCTGGCAACCCTATTTTCTTATTTTCCTCCCCAAAAACTAAGGGGCGTCTTATACGCCAAAAAATACGGGAATTCCCCTCCCTTGCAAAACAGGCCTACAGTTTATAAACTTCTACAGCCCTCTTTGGCCAGCTAATTTGACCTATCCTCTATTTACTCTTTTAAAAAAAACATTAACAAGTAAAACAAACAACAAAATTAAACTTTAAAGCTCTCTGTTTACAATCTGCTCTTGTAATTTACACGCAGTCAGTCTACAAGGGCTTCTAAACTACCATAAACCGTTGCAATCATTATCCCTGATCTGTCCAGGATCAAACATCTTCGATGGATTCTTAATAATAAAATAATAAAAGTTGGAGATTTCCCGAGAAAACAGCTGAGTGATAGGTTTCTCTGTCCTTTGCAGGATGTGGGCGACACCTGCTTTCCAGAAATTTCCATCCTGCAGGGTGTGAGCCTGTGAGTTGGGGTATATAAACTGGAACACAGACCTTGGTGATCTAGAGGATTTCTCCTTCAGATTGGATCCCTCTTTGAAGGTGAGAGTCATAGATTAGAGAAAGAAGAGTAACATGATTTAACTTGAGAGAGATCGAGAGAGAGAGATTATAACATATTTGTATTTATAATTGCTGTGAAGAATATCAGAAGCTACTTCTTCCTATCTTTTTTCTTTTCTCTTTTTCTTTAGTCTCCCACACCCTCTTTTGATCTTTCTTTCCTTTCTTTTGGCTTCCTTACTTTATATTCATTTAGATTGGTTTTCAATGTTCTTGTTTAAAAGTTTCAATACCAAATAGCAATAGCTTCAGGGAACTTCGGCTCTCAGAGCTATGCGTGTATGTCTCTTGCTCTGATTAAAAGGGTTTTCAACAAAATCAGGAGATCTCCAGATGCAAAACCTTCACCCCCTTTTAAAGAATGCCTGTAGTTTGAAATTCTTCAACATCCCTTGCAAGAACTCCAGGACAAAAAGATAGAAGAGATAATTTATTTGACTGACGAGGCATCTTGGGTTATAAGCAACTGAAAGTCCTGTATCTCTCATAAGAGATCGATGGTTGGCATTGTGTGTGTTTATGTCTTTCTTTGTCCATTTTTGGCAGCCAAGGTGGTTCACAGGATTAAAAGGGTGGGTGGGTGAAAGGGGAGGATTGCTTTTCTTGTCCACGGTAGAGATGAAGAGAAACCGAAGAGGATAAATCAAGACGGGGGCCTTAAAACTTGAATCCCTTCCATTTAGGCATTGAGTTCATTGGGGTTGAGGATTAGCTAAGGGTCCCTTCTCCAAATTCTTCTACCAGGTAGCCTGCTCTGACTTTACACCATCCATACGACCTGGATCACCTCTGCTGTGACCCAGATCTTAATGGTCACAATGGGGGAAAACCAACTATGAGAGCCAGAAGCTCAGAACCAACATTTTGAGAATTACAGGCTGTGGTTCCTGGCAGAACGGGGGTCTCTACCAATTGCTCAGGGTAGTATTGGGGAGGGGAAGGGGCTGCAATTCAGAGATGAACAGGTGGGTTTCACGGTTGAGACGAGTGCTCGGTTCTTCCTTCTGGGGAGGGACGCCCGAAAGGGGGTGGCCTGGCATTGTTAGAGGACATTCAAGGTTCTTCTCAACTTCTGTTTCCCTCCTCAGGTTTGAAGATGTTTCTCATCACTTGCTTCGTCTTTGGCCTTTTGGGCAGCCTTACCTGGGCAGGTAAGTTGTTGCCAGCAAAGTTGATATATCCCACCTCCATCCTGTTTCCCCCCCGGGTCACCATATATCTAGTCCTTGGCTTATTTTAATGTTTTATTCTTAATGGGGGGAGCCTCTACTTCTAGCCATGATCCATTTAGACCAACCCAGAAAGGCATGGAGTTCCAGAAGGCCTCCGGGCCTCATTATATGGACCCCAAACACTGGTACCTACAGGATGAGGCTGGCATCTGCCCACTAAAGAGGACCTGGGCATTTTACATCCCCTGGGACACATCTGGCCCCTCGGCTCTCTCTGTCTGGCCCACGTGAGGTCAGTCGGAAGTTACAAGTCAAATGCAAATAAGTGTACGTCATGCACACAATGCAATGCACTGCTTTCATCTTGAAGGCAGCTTTTTATTTCCAGTTTGTGTATGTGGGTGCCTGCGTGCCTACAGACCTTCATAGCCCTGTTGCTTTGGCCCTCCACAACAGTCCCAGTTTCTTATGTGGCCCCTGGGGAAAGTTGATTGCCCACCGAGCCCAAGAGCCATCTCGGTGTCTCTCACTTCTGCTCTTGTTCTCTTTGCTTTCTCATTCTGTTTTTCTGCTTCTATTTCAAGTTTTTACTTCTATTGTTTTCTCAAAGTATGGAATACAAAGAAGAATGAAAATAGGAAATCAGGGGAAGGAAAAAGAGAGGGGGACAGAAAATACGGGGCACAAGGGAAAAACGAAAAAAATGTTGACTTCCGACTCCTTTTAGCACAGTTCAAAATAGCAACCTTACAGGCTCAGCTTTTAACTTCTACGCATTAGTATATAACTAGCCGTTTCTATAACAACAAATCTATCAAATCACCCCCCAAAAAATTTAATCACAAGCACAAAATCCAGAAGTGATATGCAAATAAAAAACTTAATTAAATATATTCTCTTCTTTGAATAAAGCATTCAATTTAACCATTTCTGCTTTATCTTCCTTGCAGTGGGAATAGTATATATTTCTGTTTGCACTTTATAATCTTTATAAACTATCACCATTTATATTCATGAAATTCACTGTATTCTTATAGATTCTTTAACCTTAAAGGGGAAAAAAACTGTTTTATCCATTTTAAAACTCTAAACTTTTCTTTAAGCTAATACATTTTTTCTTTATAATTTTCTCTTAACATAGATACTTTCTAATACACTTTCAGTAATATTTTACAAGCTTTAGGAATGACTTAAGCATTAAATATAAAGGGAAAAAGATACATTTTCAAACCCACTTTACATTATGACTTTTTCAATTACAAATTTCAGACCGATAAAAATCCATCCTAATTGCAATTGACTCATTGAGTTTAAGTCACTCCTTCCAGTTTTTCTTCATGGAATAAAATCTTTTTCTTCTCTGGAATGTTTATTAAGTAGCTATAAAGGTCTCTTTTGCTCAAGGATTTCTCAGCCTTGTTATTGTCCTTGAAGAAAAAGTCCATTTTTATTCTGTTTTCCCAGCAGGTCCTCATGCTCGGAGTATCTGTCCTTCTGGCACCTTTGCCTATAAAGACGGAAGTGAGTGGAATTGCTTCAAGTTCTATGAAGATCGGTTCACCTTTGAGGATGCTGAGGTAACTCACCTGAGTGGGAAGAATTCCCATTATTTTGGCCCAGTTTTTCCAAACCTCACAACGTCAAAAAGTTCATGTCATTCTTTGAATGAAGAGCACCTGCTGTATGATTCTTTTTTTTTTAAAGGATAAAGATAAAAGTCTACAAGAAAGAGTCAAGTAAAATATTTCAATAATTCCCTTGGATTCCCTTCAGTTTAATGGGATTAATTGCATGGCTTCACTTCAATATCTGAGTGAAATTTGTCAAGGAAAGTAAAACTCGAATGAGACATCTAACTGCTACATTTAAGTGGTATTGGATATTGTGTGGTTTAACAGGTTGTGCAACTCGGCTATTGTCTTATCCATGTTGTGGGAACAAGGCCAACAATCATAGGGTTAACAGGTGTCCTCACTTAGCAACATTCACAGTTATGACCGTAATGAAAAGGTATCTTTATGGCCAATCCTCACACTTATGGCAGTTGCAGTTACTTAGCAATTGCTTCACTAAATGACTGAATTGTCAAGCCCAATTGTGGACCTTCAAAAATTCAAGCCATGTTGTTCCAAAGTGGCCCCTTGTCTCTAAGAGTGTCCACACACAAACGCACACCTCCTTCCCTCTCCTCTTTCTCCCACACCTTGCTTTTATGTGCCACTTTTTCATGGATATCCCACCGCTGACACCACTCTCCTACCTCGCTCATAAGCATGAGAGTCATCTTCCCCAATATATATTTTCCTTTATTTTTCCTTGTTGGGCCAGAGAGTCGTGCTCGCATTTGCAGCTCCTCTTAGGAGAACTTCTACTGCAGGAACATAGCTGAGAGGACCTTGTCTGCCCAAACTGCAGGACTCCTGGGTTGGTAGACCTGGATTGTAGCAGACATGAGAGGGACAACATGGTTTGTTGGTGCTAAGATAATTTTGGTTCTTCTCTCTTTGCAGCAAGAGTGTCAGTTCAGATGGAAAGGCAATTTAGCATCTTTCAAATCTGACAAGCAGACAAAATCCGTTGGTGCCTATGTCAGTAAAGAAAGCATAGAACGTGGTTGTGTCTGGATTGGGCTCCGACGAGATGCAGGTTCTAGTGTGGTGAGTATTTGGTCCTCCTGTCTCTGAGCAATTAGCAGCTCTTTCCAAAGGGATGTTTCTTGAGTAGTGATTTACAACCTCCCTGAAAACTCCTTTGGGTGAAGCCGGCACTTGCTGCCCTCCCCCCGCTCTTCCCTTCCCGTTTATTCGTTATCAGGGAGGCACGATCAGGTACAGGGGAGCTTCCACCCCCTCCCCTTCCTTCTCCTAAGAAGCGCCTGAGACTGTTTGGCTGCAGCACCTCCGCCAACCCCCAACCCATGCAATCGATCGCACCATGGCTTCTGGCTGCCAGCGTTGGCAGCTATCCAATTTGCTGGTGGCTAACTGACCCAGGTGGCCAGAATCCCGGACAAACAGTGTGGTGTCGAATGGGCCAGGCCAAAGCGTGTGGGACGGAGGGGCAAACAGCTAGGGGCATGTCAGCCGAGGATAAAAGCTAGTGGTGAATGCCCGGAGGCAGTTTTCTTCTTAAGCTCTTATCATCTTGATTGTTCTCCTCTGGAGACCCTTCAATTTGTCCGTGTCCTTCCTAAAGTACAATAGCCAGAAGTGGGCACAATATCCTAGCTGATACCACAAGAATTAATCCTGGATCTTTGGCTTGTCAATATTTTCATAGTTGCTTTGAATGAAGAAGGGGAAAGAGTGCTAAACTGGCATAGACAATACCCTTCTTGCTCTTGTTCAGTCATGCCCATCACTTTGCCACCCCACAGACCATAGCATGCCAGCCCCCCTGCCCCCATCTTCCATGGTCTACCTCCCCAAAGGTAATACCTTAGAGTGGTGTTTCCCAACCGTACCCATTTTAAGAGCCATAGACTTCAACTCTCAAAATTCCCTAGAAGTTGTGAGTCAAAGTCCACACATCTTAAGACGATCAAGGCCGAGAAAGTCTTCCCTAGAGACAGAACTAGCACTCAAAGGATCTTGATGAGTTAGATAAAGGGTCTGAATGCAACCGTTGGAAATGCAAAGTTCTTTTCTTAGGAAATAAAACCTAAAAGCAGCAGTGTCACATGAAGGGAGCCACTTGGCTAAACACAAAATTCTCCCTCCCCAAAAAAGGGTAGTAAGTGTTCTGTGGGGTCCTTCATGCTCCCTCCCTCCCTCAGTCTCCCTCCCTCCCCCTCTCTCCCCTCCTTCCCTCCCTCAGCCTCCCACTCTCTCTGCCTCCTGCCCTCAGTCCTCCTCCTCCTCCTCCTCCTCCTCCTTTCTAGCACTGATGATGTTTCCTAGCTGGGTCATGAAAGGTCTGCAAGAAAATAACCAAGCTCAGAGAGCATCAACGACCCCACAGTCCTCCTCCTCCTCCTCCTCCTCCTCCTCCTCCTCCTCCTCCTCCTCCTCCTCCTCCTCCTCCTCCTCCTCCTCCTCCTCCCCCCACACTCCCTTCTAGCGCTGATGATGTTTCCTAGCTGGGTCATGACTCAAAGGCTCAGGTGTCCTTGTGGCCCCAGAGACCTTGGATTCCGGGCATAGCAAGAGCGATAGCAGTAGCAATAGCACTTGGACTTATATACCGCTTCATGCACCCAAAGAGTCTAACTGAGTCTCTGTAACAGGCGTGTGGTGCACGCTTTCAGAAAAACCTATTTAACAGGACTTCCCCCTTTGAATTAAATTAAGCTAAATTTAGAATTGGAAAATAAAATTTTCTATCTCCCTCCTCCCCTGTCCCCCACTCACCCACCTCATCATGCTTTTTTCTGCATGGCACAGACTACTGGATGGCGCTGGATTGATGGATCACGAGACATCTATAGAAAGTGGGGGTATAATGAACCCAACAACTTGAATACTAATGAGTATTGCACCTGTCTCCATTCTTCATCTGGTCAGTATGAAAAGCCTTCATTCCTTAGGGTGGTTGGAGTTTGTATCTGTAATTCCAGGAAAGAAGGGGAGGGAAGATGGGGAAGGGAAGGAAGATGGGGAAGGGAAGGGAAGAGAAGGGAAGTCAGGAAGGGAAGGGAAGGAAAGGGAGATATCCATACAGATCTTGGGAATAATGCTCCTATTGAAGGAGACTTTTTTGGTGTGGCTGATTTAAAACATCAATTGTATTTCATCTTAAAAAGTAATCCAGATGTGCCAAAACTCTAAAAAGAATAGATTAATGTTTTTCAAGATTAGCCACTTTAAGAAGTGTGGCCTTCAACTCCCAGAATCCCCCAAGCAGAGACTCAAATGCTTGAGGGAAGACCCTGGTCTTAACTGCCTTCATGAAAGAGTCGAGTCCGTTGTAGCTCAGCAGGAAGATTGTTCTAGAGCAGGGAGGCAGCCACCGAAAATGGGCCCTTCCCAGATCCCATCAGGTGGCAACGCTTAGATGAGGGGAGCCTGCAGCATGGCCCCACCCCACCTGTAGCTGAGCTGGAAGGCAGAGTTAAGCTTGTCATCTCTTTAGAGTCTTTGTGTCACCACAGGAGACACAAGTCCAGTCCTCTGGAGGTCTGCTGGCCCTTATCCAGAGCCAATTTACCTCTGACTGTTAGTTGACTAGATTCTTGGGTATCGGAGCTATTTGTACTTGACACCATCCATGAGGGGACAGGCAGGTGTATTTGAGAAAAGATACTCTGCAAGCAGCCGAATCCTAAGCCACATCAGGCTCTTAAGATGTTCACCATCTGTGTTCCTTCCTTTCAGGGTTCTTGACTTGGATTGATATAGACTGTAACAACCGTCTGAATTTTCTCTGCAAATGGAAACCCTCTTAAGCCAAGTCTGCAGATGGAGTTGGGGGGGGCTCCCCATTGATTGGAAAGCTGAGCTGAGATCTTGCAGTTTCCATCTTCTTCATGTGCAAAACCTCTTTTCCACAAAGACCATCTGAAGGTCAAGCAGTTGGTTCCTCTCTGTCCTCTAGACTTGCTTCTCTTCCCCTCTTTCTGAAGAACTTGCCCCCCCCCTTGATAATAAAGTCTATTGCTCTGCCCTTGTCTCAGGTATGCTTCCTTCTATCCAGGAAAGAAAACCCCAAACTCAAGCATTTTGAAGAATTTGGTACTTTTACTGAATATGAAATGATTAACAACCCAGGTAAAGCTGGAAGTGAGCAAAACGCGCGAAATGCATCTACTAAGCTTCTTCCCCCCTCGTGTTTATAAATCATGGCCAATCCAAAGGTCTTCCAAAGGTCAGGTGGCAACACGTCTGGCAGCGTCATTCATCAGGAATGCCGGTCAGTTGGTCAGCCGTCCCCTTTTGAAGATTCAGTTTCGTTTCTCACGAAGTCCCCTCCTACAAAGACAAAAACCACCTCCTGCTCCCTTCCCCCCTTTGCCCCATAACTAATCCCTCCCTGTTTCTTATGCACTGAAGCAGGAAAGCTGAGGCTGACACCTTGTCTTGAGTTTGGCGTTTCTCTCCCAGGGGGTCCAGGGCCCCTCCCTGAATGAGTCCAGAGGGAAGAGGGTGTTGTCTCTGCAGATGACTTTCTGGTCACAAAACACACAATGCAACCTTATCAGCTCCTTTCTCTCCCACCTTTTCTCTCAGAGGGAAATGTGAGATTAATGAGAGGAGAAATAGGGATTTGTGGAAATAACGTCCCCCTGGAGAGAAAAGGTTCCACGCAGGGTGGGTAGCTGGAGAATCCCTGAACCAAACCAGACCAAAAACTTTACCAGCAAAAGCGGAAGGAAAGAAATGCATTCAGGATGCCCATATTCTGGTTCATTGGCACCTCCTGCAGGGTCTGGGGAGCCAGAGGTTGTGTGTCTTCTAGGGTGTTTGAGCAGAGACTAGGAGAGGACTGAATGCCACAAGTTTCAGGCAAGATCTGAGGCAAACGCGTGCGAAGCAGCAAATTGAAACAAACTGTAGAGCTCAACCCCCTTGGTAGCTAGGCAACCAGAGGGCAAGCATCTGGCTACTGCATACCAAAGCTAGAAGGAATGACCTTGGGGAGATAAGCAATGACCTGACTGGAGTTGCAAAGCTGCAAAGAACAATTCTTCACTGAGCCCTCCCCCCGTTTCCATGGCAGCCAGCAGCAGGCTGGCTGACACTCTGACTGAATAGAACTGAGCATTTACTGGCCGGATGCCCTGCCTGTCACCTACATGGAGTTCGCAGCAGATATTTTCTCTTTGTGCCCTGAGAGAGAAACATCCGTCCGAGGGGGAGGTGAGCATCTTCACCACTAGGCCACCACCACACTCCAACATCATCAATGCTGCATCACATCAGTGGTGGGTTGCTCCTGGTTCACCCTGGTTCTGGTGAACCGGTAGCAGCAGCGGCGGGTGGGCAGAGCCAGATGTCATCAAAAATGCTCTGCACATGCGCAGAAGTGCTGTGTGCTCACAAAGCGAGCGCGTGCACCGGCGCTCAACCAATAGCGAACCGGTAGTGCCAGGATTTGAAACCACTACTGCATCAAACCACCAAGCTCAGAGAGCACCAAGAATGCTACAGACAGATAATTGTGCAAAGAAGATACCTGCATAGTTTCTTTTTTTGGGGGGAGGGGGCAAGGGAAGGGAAAATGCTACTCAAACTCCCAAAAACTAGAACAGGAAGAACCACATGTTCTAGGTTGAAATTTCACTCTTTTTTGTATGATAAAATGGGCACAAAATTTCGGAGAACCAGTTATGATGGAAACTTGGGAAAAAATATGGGTTTAGAATGTTAAATTTACACAGTCGCAGAATTTGAAGGAAAATTTTTATAAAATGTTTTACAGGTGGCATTTAGATCCTAAGAAATTGTCATGCATGTATTCTAATGTTCAACCGAAATGTTGGAGATGTGATTGCTTAGATGCTACATATTATCATATATGGTGGACATGTAAGAAAGCAAAGGCTTTTTGGATAAAAATTTGGTGGGTTATGCAAAATGTCCTTAAAAAAAAAATTGAATTTTCTCCTCAATTGTTTTTACTGGGTATAGTTGAGGGTTTTTCAGTGGGGGAAACAAAATTGATACTGTATATGGTAACAGCAGCTAGGTTATTGATTGGTCAATATTGGAAAAGGGATGATATGCCTACAATTCAAGAATGGCCAGTTTTAATAAAAGGCGAAAGATTTATACGATCTGAAGAGAAACCAGAGTAAGGGAGATCTTGATACAAATATGGGGAGAGATGAGACAGAAGCACTATAGGAAAATTCCGAGATGGCTTTCCACCATGGAGGCTATAATATATCCAAATGTATTAGAAATGGGTAAAACGGTCAGATACAATGAATTATTAGATGGGGGAGGGAACCTTAAAACAAGGGAAGAATTGATGGAACAAGGTATTTCTATAGACTGGTGGCCATATAACCAAATTAAATCCAGATATAAAAAAGATAAGGAGGAATTTGGCATTGAAATGAGCATAAATGGATTTGACAAGATATGGATGGGTACGGACGACAAAATTCTAGCTAAATTATATAATTACTTATTGGAGTACGATATGGCAGAGGAAGTAGTTAAAGAACCGATGTTAGCATGGGCCAAAAATATAGGACAGAATATAAATCTGAACGAATGGGATTCAATATGGAATAATAATCTTAAAATGACAAAGGCGACGGCTTATAAGGAAAACCAATACAAGCTGTTTTATAGATGGCACATGGCCCCAGCTAGGAGAGCGAAGATCTACCCCAATTCGAGCCCTAAATGTTGGAAATGTGACCATCAGCAGGGTACTTTTTATCATTGCTGGTGGACATGTAATCAGGCACAAAAATTCTGGAGGATGATATGGATGTGGATTAGAGAAATAATAAAAGAAAATTTTGATTTCGACCCAAAAGCTTTTCTCCTGGGAATTTTGAAAACTGAATATGCAAAAAAGAAAAAGTATTTAATTATACATATTCTGACAGCCGCTAGAATTTCCTTTGCCCAGTATTGGAAAGAAAAACAAATACCACCTCAAGAACATGTTATTGGAAAAATATTGGAGTGTGCCGAAATGAACAAATTGACTTCAGAAATTAATGACAGAGGAGATTCAGAATTTTATAGCGTGTGGGACATGTGGTACGAATGGATGGGGAAAAGGAATAAAGAAGGTAATAGAGATTAAATATTAACTAATTAACAAAATCTACATGAATAGTATTATATTTAGTCTTAGAGAGTTGAGCACTATTATCTTTAAGTGTTTTGAAATTAAATCTAGCTTCAAGAAACAATATCAAATAAAAGACAAGTAATAATGCATGTAGATGTATATATGTATATAATTGCACCAATGAACCGAAAATGTACCGATTGTATCACTATATGTTATAATAATAATAATAAAAATAAAAATAAACTCAGTATAGTAAATGTGAAAAAAAAAAAGAAGAAGAAGAAGATGGCCAGTTTTGCAGAAATGGCGAAGATATCAGCATACTTAAAAGACCGGACTCAAGAGACCTATGCATGGGAGTGGAAGAAATGGATAGATTATGTGCAGAATAAATATCAAACTAGGAAGTACCAGATAGCTTTTAGCTAAATGTTGTGTAGAAATGTATAGTTTAGAGGGGGCAAAATAGCTTATTTTCATGAAGAATTGTATAGTACACAGGGGGGAGAATAGAGGGGTGGTAAACTCTGATATAATAAATGCGGATAGATTTCACCTTGGGGAAGTCATGGGGGGTGGGGAGGGTTTGGGGGGTTAAGGGAGGGATGGGGTGGGGAAAAAAATGGGGGGGGGAAAGTCCACTTTTCACTCTTTTCATATCTTTGGTTTCCTGGTCTTCCTTTGGCGTTGGGCATGGGCTGGGGTATCTCATGCATGGAGTTCAATACTTCAATCAGAATAAATCTGGAAGGGACCTTGGGTGTCTTCTAATCCAACCCCCCACTCAAGCAGGAGACCCTACACAATTTGAGACAAGTGGCTGTCTGATCTCCTTCCCTGTTTATGCAATGGGCTTAGGGTGGCCCTGGACTGTTTTTCCTACATTCATCTTGTGGACTTAGTCTGACTTCCCACAACTTCTGACTTGCTCAGCAAATTGCTTGTGGTCCGGCCTCCTTGAGCAGACCTGTCCTGGGTCTTCTGGATCTGAACCTGGCTCTGTTCAGGGTGGACCAGAGACCGTTGGAGAGGTGATATGATAGCAGTGTTCCAATATCTCAGGGGCTGCCATGAAGAAGACGGGGTCAGCCTCTTCTCCAAAACACCAGCTTCTCATCCAGGAAGCTTCTTCAGTTCTGAGTGGATGGTGGGGAACGAGCTGTCTGAACTGGAGAAGCTTCTTGGATGAGAAGTGAAACGTCTTCAAGGAAAAACAAAGCCTAGTTGCCTTTTGAAAAAGCACCTTTGGGACCCCCATAACCTGGATGACTGAGAGTCTCCACAGACATCCTTTTATTGGCAATAAAACGAATACAAGTGCTGAATACAAATTGAGCTTTTTATTGAGTATTTGAATTACTGAATTATTACACGGAATTGATATTATTATTATCACTCCCAGGAATGACTGAAAAAAGGGCTCTTGAAAGAATTAAGTCCATCCAGACCACAACTAAACTTAATCTTCAGCTGTTTCTTAAAACTGGTTTAGGAGCCTGGTTTAGCTCAACAGACAGAAGCACTGTAATTTAACACCAGCTGTCTGCAATTACTGCAAGTTCGAATCTCGCCAGGCTCAAGGTTGACTCAGCCTTCCATCCTTTCTAAGGTAGGTAAAATGAGGACCCGGATTGTGGGGGCAATAAGCTGACTTTGCATAAATATACAAAAGTATGAAGGCTATTGCTTAACGCACTGTAAGCTGCCCTGAGTTTCCGGAGAAGGGCGGCATATAAATCAAATAAAAAAAAAACCCTGATAAGATGAATATTGAGCCTGTCTCTCAGAGGTTGGCAGATTTGCAAGATGTACAATACAGTTATTGTTGTTGTTAATGAAAGTAAACATCTACTCAAAGGCATCTTGTTATGCTTCTTGTAGGGACCTAGTTAGGAAAGAGCACAGAATGCTGAATTAATATAATATCTTCTATTGTCTCCTAGGAAATGTTTTATGGTATTTTGAGTAAGTCCATTGAATAGAATGGAATAGAATTCTTTATTGGCCAAGTGTGACTGGACACATAAGGAATTTGTCTTTGGTGCATACGCTCTCAGTGTACATAAAGAAAAATAAAATACATTAATCAAGAATCATAAGATGCAACACTTAGTGATAGTTATAGGTTACTAATAAGCAATCAAATCATACTAGGAAACAAATAAAAATATAAATCGTAAAGATACAAGCAACATGGTTATAGTCATACAGCCATAAGTGGGAAGAGATAGGTACTAGAAGGATGAGAAGAAGAATAGTAATACAGTCTTAGTAAGTAATTTGACAGTGTTGAGGAAATTAATTGTTTAGCAGAGTGATGGCATGGGGGAAAAACTGTCCTTGTGTCTAGTTGTTCTGGTGTGCAGTGCTCTATAGCGTCGTTTTGAGGGTAGGAATTGAAACAGTTTATGTCCAGGATGCGAGGGGTCTGTAGATATTTTCACAGCCCTCTTTTTGACTCATGCAGCATACAGGTCCTCAGTGGAAGGCAGGTTGGTAGCAATTGTTTTTTTTTACCAGTTCCTATGAAGCCATCTCACTTTTCTCAGAGAACACATATACACACACACACAACAGCACACCACACAATGAAGCCTGCCCCATCTTCTAGATTTTGAGAAGCTTCTTCAGGGCCCCCTTCACTTCCTTGTTGCGGAGAGTATAGATCAAGGGGTTCAGCATAGGGGTGACAATGCAAAACATGGTGGAGATCAAAGTGTCCACCTCTAGAGAGTAGCCAGCACTGGGCTGGTTGTAGTTCACAAAAGCGTTTCCAACAAAGAGTGTTACTACAGCAAGGTGTGAAGCGCAGGTGGAGAAGGCTTTGCGCCTGCCGATCTTGGAGCGGATCTGCAGAATGGAGGACAAAATGTAGAAATAGGACAGGATGATGAGCAGGACAGGGACAAGGCCCACCAAGGTGCTGTTGATGTAACTGACCAACTTGTGGACTGAAGTGTCACTGCAGGCAATTTTCAATAATGGGGGGACGTCACAAAACATGTGAGGAACCAGGAGGTGTCCACAGAAATCCAACTTGGAGGCCAGAGCAGCATAGATAGCTGAATCCAGGAAGCCCCAGAGCCAAACGGCCACGGACATCTGGATGCAGACCTTGCTCCTCATCAGGTGGGCATAGTGCAAAGGCTGGCAGATGGCAGCATAGCGGTCATAGGCCATGACGGCCAGCAGTGCCGGCTCACATCCTGCAAAGCCAATCAGGAAGAAGGCTTGTGCCAGGCACTGTTCGTAGGAGATGGTGTACTGCTGGCGTAGGAAGTTCACCAGGATCTTTGGTACCACCACAGAAGAAAGGCAGATATCCAAGCAGGAGAGCTGGCTGAGGAAGAAGTACATGGGCTGTGGAGACGGGAATCCAGGAGAATTAAGATTATGATCATGAAGTTGCTCATCAAAGTGACCAAATAGTCAGCAACGAACACCAAGAAAAGGTGTATTTCATGGCTCAGGAGGCTGGACAAACCAAGGAGGATGAATCCTGTCCCATGGGTTTTGTTCTGGGCTTCCATGAGGGAGAAAAGAAACAGCTGGCAAAAACAGAAAGATGCATGTCAAGAAAGCAAAGAGGAGTAATGAATTTTGGAGAGGCAAAATGACAAAGTCATTATTTGGGGTCTCTGTGGAGAATGAAATATTAAGAATCTCTCATATTTAAAGACAACCTGTATTAAGGGTCAAATATATATATTTGGGTTGATGTTTTAAGGACTTCCTTCCTTCCTTCCTTCCTTCCTTCCTTCCTTCCTTCCTTCCTTCCTTCCTTCCTTCCTTCCTTCCTTCCTTCCTTCCTCAAGAAGAATGATTAAGGGGCTAGAGGCTAACACTGGACAACCATCTGTCTGGAATGATATGAGTCTCCTACATGAGCAGGCAGGGGGTTGTACTAGAAGACTTCCCAGTACGTTTTTTTTGTACTGTTTTGAATTAGAATTAGCCTCTGGGTGTGATGAGTTAGATTGGAGGTGCAGAACTCGGGGGGGGGGGAGCAACTTAATTCTCCCCCTGCATTCCTGGGGCTTTTGACATGCTGAGAAACTCTGAGTAAAATCCTTTCCAAGTTTGGTATCCAAACCATTTTCCAGGGCCAAGACAAATATTGAATCCTTTGTTTCATTTGTTCAATTTGTAGAGCTGCCTATTTCACATTTGTGATTCTGGGCAGCTCATATCATGAGAAACCACCATATAATATAACCAAGAAACAACTCCAAAAATCAGTCAAACAAGATAACCTCATTTGAAAACCAAAAATTACACCTAAGAAACAGAAAAATAGGAAGTGAAAATCATGAATATAGGTGTCCAGTAGAGTCTGAACCACAACCAGATTCCCAAGCATCTTGGCATAACCATGTTTGTAGGTCCATCAGGGTTGAAGCCAATCTAACCACTTGGGAGGGGGGAATGTGATGTTATTGTAGACAGTTAGCACCCACTTCTCTCCTAGAAGAATGCAATATGTTGAGAAATATTTAAAAAGGCAGAATATTATATTTCCCCTAAAAGAGAAAGAGAAATCTTAAGGGAGACAGAAACTCAGAGCCACAGTTCCCTGCCCCTAAGGAGATATTAAGGCCAGCTTTTAGAAATGCAGATTTGGTAATCCATTCAAGACAGGATATTTTGAACAAAGGCAGAATTAGGTAGAATGGCAGGATCAGCCCTCGCTCAAGATCCAAACCAGGAAAGCCATTCAGACACAATAGGAATGGCCCAACAACGTTTCGGGACACAAGCTTCCCCATTGCATCATCTCAGAGAGTTCAGGTTTCAATCAAACTTCATTCAGACAACCTAAATTTTTTTTAGCTATGACCCCTGCATAGCCCCCCCCCTCCCCGGGAGTCTGACAACCAATAGAATACATTTCTTGCATAGGAACAGGAAGCTCAAGGGCAAGGGCCCAAGAGAGGGTATAAATACCTCTCCCTCTCTCAACTCCATGTGGTCAGCTGCCCAGAACCTCAAACCCATGTGCTCCTGTCATCAATAAACCATCTTTCCAATCAGCCTCCATGTTTCCAGTGTCTTTCTCCCCACTTGGAACTGAGCCAGAGGGATATTTCTTCTAACATTATAAAGGGTGGGAGCTGAGGCAGAAAAGGCTCTGCTCCTGGGTCCCACCAGATGACCCTCCCTAATAGGTGAGTGAGCAAATGGATTAGGAGACCCCAAAATCAGTGCCATGAATTCTGCTGAGGAAGTAGCAATGCTTCAACTCTGCCTTCTAGAATCATTGGCATCCTTAGGTGATGCTTTCACCTGAAACAGCTGGTTTTGGGTCACCTTCTTCACGAATCATCATCCTGCAGAAGGACACACTTCTTCAACCTTCCAAAGAGCCCTCTGCTTTGGGAGATGATCTTCTCTGAAATAACAGAACAACAGAACAGCAGATTTGGAAGGGAACTTGGAGGTCTTCTAGTCCAACCCCTTGCTCAATCACAGTTCCTCTGAGATTGGAGGAGCTGAGAATGCACTATCTGGAGGACAGAAGGACAAGCAGGGCATGATTGAAACTTTAATACCTTAATAAATATATCCAGGGTGTTTATAAGGATCTAAAATGCAGTATTTTCAATATTAAGCAGAAACGAAGAACACAAAGGGCATCACCTCAAATGGACAGGAGGGAAGTTCAAAAGTCATGCTAGAAAGTTGGACTTCATAGAAAGAGTAGCAGAAGCTTGGAACCAACTTCCACCAGAGGTGGTGGGTCAATTCTAAATAACAGAGTTTAAACATGCTTGGGATAAACACAGGTCCCTTAGGCAACAAAAATTAAAAAATAAAATGAATATAATACATAAATTAAAAAGAAAACAAACAGCAACCCTCAAAGGGCAGATTGAGTTCCTCAAGGAAAAAAACAGTCCAGTTGAACTTTTGAAAAAGCACCTTTGAGACTTCTGAAAGGACACTTTGGTCAAAGCTGTTTCCAATCCAAGCTCCAGGAAGGATAAAAAAAGCTGGATTGTTGGTGGCTCAACCTGTGGCTCCCTTAGGGAGAAGTAGGTCTTTGACATGTCTGAGACCCCCCTAAGTGGAGATTGCCAGGTGGACTCAGATATCTAGGAATTCTTGGCTCCTCACCACTTCACTTGCCCTCCCAAGAACGGATCCCTCCCTGCCAATGCCTCCCCACAATGATTAGGAAGATCTTTGAAGACCACAAACTGCCTCACCTTGGCTGCTTATCTCACCTGTTGAAGACCAGCTGTGGTCGAAGGAGAATCATGCTGCCCCAAAGTTCTCTCACGACAGGTTTAGGTGCAATGAGACAGACATCCGAATGTCTGTCCATGCAGCAAGAAGGGAGATGTCTAGAAGCTCATTCTCACAACAGAAGCAATCCTCATAGTTTGTGCATTATCCGTGAGAGGTGGTACCCATGGGGGAAAATGTACCTTGGTTAGTTAGAAGGACAGGGAGAAGGGACCCTCTGGGGCAAAACTCACATCTGGGGCTTGTTAGCTGGCACAGGGTTCATTTAGTTGTACCAGGGCTGGGGGACGCAGCGGAAGGAAGAGAGCAAAACTGACTAGCTTCGTTCTACCTTGAAACGTAGCTAGTCAGGAAGAGAAATCAGAATTCACTTCTCATTGTAGTTTGTAGCTGGTGTTCTAGAAATGATTCCAAGGGCATTTTATATAATGCAAGATATTTAAATCCCTCCTCCCTCCCTCCCTCCCTCCTGTGGGCCGGATATGTCAAGTGCTGGCCACGCCCACCCCTGGTTTAGTGAAGGGGAAAAATTGTGATACGTCACATGATGATGTGTCATCACAAGTTTGACACCCCTACCCTACACCATTTCAGACAAATGGTTGTCCAGTATGTTCTTAACAACCTCCAGTGATGGACCACTCATAACATCTGAATGCAAGCCATCTGAAGATTAGAGGTTGAAAGATGAATTTAATATGTATGTTTAAATAATATGGTGGGTGATGTTAGGATGGATTATATTATAACACAATATGTGTATTATATTAGGATTAGTAAAGAAAGCCCGACTAGATAGAATAAATGAAATAATTAAATGGAAAGACTAGATTGGAAAGATGGTACTATTATGTAAGCTTAAATAATATTGTAATTGGCATTAGAATGGTATATTGAAATATTGAATAATTAAATAATGAAAAATTATATCTTAATACAAATATTAATATTAATATCAGGAGTATATGAACTTAACCAATGTAACAAATACTATTGATGAAAGTGTTGTTATTTGTATCACAATGAAGGATACCCAGATGCCACACTGTTCACATATTGATGTTGATGTATGTATAAAAATAAAATAAAAAATGTATAACAACAAAAAAAAGATCTATTGTCTATTCATATTAGCTTAGTCTTGTCACAAATTTTCTTAGCTGTGTCTAAGATTTAGGGGTTCCCAAATTCTAATTTTTTTTTTTTTAAAAATGTTACTTCTTTTCTTGTACCCTGTAGAGCTGGAAGAAAGAAACACACACACACGAGAACAGTGTGTGTTCAGAAAGACAAAACCCACATGCATGTACAGACATATTTGGATAAAGCCCACTCCCACCCAACCCCCTGAAAACCAGAACTCTTCTTGTTGATTTCTTATTTCTTAGGGAAGAAAAAGAGAGAAGGAAACAGAGGAAGAGAATTTCTCCTCGCCTCGACTTCGCTGGCCAGGCAGATTTTTCAGAGTTTAAAGAGTTTGGTCAGTTCAGGAAGTTGCTTTGTCCTGTTGGAAGAAACATCCTTCTAGGTTCTGCTCCAAGTGGGGAAAACAGACACTGGAAACATGGAGACTGCTTGGAAAGATGGTTTAATGGTGGACAGGATCACATGGCTTGAGTTCCTGAACAGAAAAGGGCAGATACAGTAAATCTTCGGGTTTTTATGCTCTCTCTGGCTCTGCATTTCTTGGGGCCCCAAAAGAGTATCCTGATTGGTTGTCAGACTCCCAGGGGGTGGGGGTCTTGCTGGCTGATGCAATCTTCCCAGGTGCCATGTGGTGAGCCTCGGCTAGATGGGTCCCATTGTGTTAGTTTCTGTTGCTATTGTGTAGAGGGCTATCTTTGTTGGATCTTCGGCAATTCCTACTATGGTTTCTGCCTGAAGGAGGTAGATCTTTGTTATGTAGAATAGACTGGCCCAGGCCTTCATGGCCCATTGACAAAGGGTGGGGGCAGGAAGATGGGAGCTGCTTCAAAACATGCTTATCCCAGGGAAATATAATATTCTGCCTTTTTCATATTTCCTAAAATATTTCACTCTTCCAGGAGAGGGGTGGGTGCTAACTTCCTACAGTCCAAATCCAGGAGTCTCTTTACTACCTGTACTGAGGTGGGCAGATTCCAGACCCTCCAGACAAATGGCCCAATGCTGGCTCGGGTGAAGAAACCCAGGCTAGATCCATCAGTCAGGTTAACCTCAGGGTCCCTTTGTGGTTGCCAATTGTTAGAACAAAATTCCGTTCCATTCTGCAACTGGATAAATGAGCACACAACACCTGAGGAGAGTTTATTCGAAAGCAAAACAAGCACGCAAAAGCCAGATGAATCGGGCATGTCTAGTTTAATGAAAAGAAGGACTAGGGGGAACATGAAAGTAGCCTTCCAATATCTCAGGGGCTGCCCCAAAGAAAAGGGGATCAACCTCTTCTCCAAAGCATCTGAAGGTAGGACGAGAAGCAACAGATGGAAACTCATCAAGGAGAGAAGCAACCTGGAACTAAGGAGAAACTTCCTAACAGTGAGAATGATTAATCAGCGGAACAGCTTGCCACCAGAAGTTGTGGGTGCTCCATCACGGGAGGTTTTTTACAAGAGATTGGACAATCATTTGTCTGAAATGGCCTAGGATCTCCTGCCTGAGAAGGGGGTTGGACTAGAAGACCTCCCAGGTCCCTTCCAACTCTGTTATTTTGTTATTCTGTTAGGTGGAAAGAATCCCTCAGCAGTGGGCTCTCTTCTCCCCAAATGTGGAAGCAACATAGGTAGAGGGAGAGCTGAGTGGGTTCCCACTAAGGCCTTGGACTACTAGAGGGATCTGAGGGCGAGAGCATCATGGGCTATTTGTTGCCATCCAGTGGATGCTCTGATCTTTGCAGCCCTGACAGAGCAGCTAGTGAAGACACAACCTTCAGGGATCCACTCCACCATCCTATTCCCATGCCCTTTGTAGCAGGATTCTCCATACAGAGTGGGAATTGCAAACAAATCAACTTTGGGGGCAGAAAAATAGTGCTGAGGCCAAGCAGATTCCCAGCCTTCCAATTAAAATGAGACGGACATGCAAGAAAGCATCATCGCATCAGAAGATGGTTCTTCTTAAATGATATCCTCCCCCCCTCCCCCTTGAATGCCAAGTCTTGTCATGCAGAAGATTTGGGGATCTTGAGCTTTGGATTTCAACAGTCTCCTGGCTCTGCAAAATAAAGGAGGCCAGTCATGCTGGAGAGAATTTATTTGACCTTCTGGCCTATGAGAACAAGCGAAGTCAGATCCAAGCTACAGAAAGCATCCATGAAGTTAAGGGGTGCAGAGCGGAGATTTTGATAGGCAGGGGGGCTTCCTTGCTTCTCCAGACTTCACCAGGTGCTTCACTCCCTCTGGAGCAGGAGAAATGTGCACTAGATTAAGCACTGGCAGAAGAACGGACGCAAGGATGCACAGTTCTCATTGTTCCAGTTCTTGTAACCTGGACAGCAAAAGATAAAGTTTGGTTACTCTTTTGCAGTGACTCCCTGAGAGTCCCAGAAGATCTTTTCAGTGGCTTCTCCCTCCTTTTTTTTTTTTTAAAAAATTTGATTTATATGCCGCCCTTCTCCAGAGACTCAGGGCGGCTTACAATGCGTTAAGCAATAGCCTTCATACTTTTGTATATTTATACAAAGTCATCTTATTGCCCCCACAAACCGGGTCCTCAATTTACCCACCTTAGAAAGGATGGAAGGCTGAGTCGACCTTGAGCCTGGTGAGAATTGAACTCACAGTAATTGCAGGCAGCTGGTGTTAATCACAATGCTATCAGTCTGCTGAGCCACCAGGCCAATTGCAGGGGGACATGAAGATACCACAGGTGGAGAACTTCATGTGTGAATGTGGGCTTTGGGTTCAGCAGGTTGCTATAAGCAAGATAACTTACTTAGCCAAGAAATCAGGATACGGCAACCAGATTTTGCCTGTCAAGCTCTGCTCAGCCGCAAGAGGGCAGCAAAGGACCTGAGATTTTGGTCGATCTCTTTTGCAGGTCAAAACTGGGTGCAGCATCGATTTCACAGTCATGAGTGTTATAAGGGCCCTTCCCACCCCCTGTGCTAAGGGCATCCCTGGATGATGGGTGTGAGAACCAGTATACTTGGCTTGCAAAGCGGCCCTCAGCCATCGGCATGCTGTGGTTGCTCTTGTGATATGCTGGCCAAAATGTACCATTTCATAAATAGCCATTGTGGCCCTTATGTGAGAATAGCCACAGCATGCTGCCTTCTGTTCTGTTCTGTTCTGTTCTGTTCTGTTCTGTTTTCTCTTCTCTTCTCTTCTCTTCTCTTCTCTTCTCTTCTCTTCTCTTCTCTTCTCTTCTCTTCTCTTCTCTTCTCTTCTCTTTTCTCTTCTCTTCTCTTCTTCCCTTCCCTTCCCTTCCCTTCCCTTCCCTTCCATTCCTATATGAGCCATGGTGGTGCAGTGGTTAGAGGGCAAGACTGTAGGCTACTTCTGTTGACTGCTGGCTGCCTGAAATTTGGCAGTTCAAATCTCACCAGGCTCAGGGTTGACTCAGCCTTCCATCCTTCCGAAGTGGGTAAAATGAGGACCCAGATTGTTGGGGGCAAGAGGCTGACTCTGTCAAACCGCTTAGAGAGGGCTGGAAAGCTCTGTGAAGCAGTATATAAGTCTTAAGTGCTATTGCTATTGCGATTGTTGTATTCTACTCTACTCTACTCTACTCTACTCTACTCTACTCTACTCTACTCTACTCTACTCTACTCTACTCTACCCTACCCTACCCTACCCTACCCTATCCCACCCCACCTCACCCCATCCCATCCCAGATTAAGATATAGCTTGTTTATTTATCTCATTGTAAGATGATGGTCCTAAAATCATTGGTACATAAATGTTGAGCTTTTGAAGGAATGATGGCTTTCATTTTTGTTTGCCAAAGGCCACCAGTTGCCAAGCGATGAGCTTTCCAAGATGCATGAAATGGTCCTTATTGTTGGAAGTGCATCCTCAACTCTCCCCTTCCCCCCACCTTGGCTTACCTGACTCAGCCCAGAGCTCAACGCAGTTCTCGTTCGTCTGCTTGTTGTTGGGTTTTCCTGATTTCCAGGATGTGTAGCTGCGTTTGGAGCCATCACTCCACTTCCAGCCTTCTTTCTGTAATGATAGGGAAGCCACATGAGCTAATTGAGGAGGGGGCTCTGGCTCGGCAGAGCCCAGGGGCAGATAGAGAAAAGTTGGCAGGTTTCAAAGCTCAGAGCAAAGAGATAATTAAGTCTCCTTTTCTCCATCTGTAGTCAATTACAGTTGATCTAGAACAGTTAAATAGGATTAAACTTCATAAATTCTTGGATAAGTGGATAAATTCTTAGAAAAGTGGTGTCACAGTGGTTAGAATGTAGCATTGCAGGCTGACTCTGCCGACTGCCAGGAGTTTGTTCCTGATCAGGTCAAGGTTGACTCAATCTTCCATCCTTCCAAGGTTGGTAAAATGACTGTTGGGGGCAAGAGGCTGACTCTTGCGGGAAGACGGATTCACTTAACAACCATTTTACTAACTTAACAACTCCAATGAACCACTGTATAGTGTTAGAACAAAAATATAGGTGTTATTATAGATAAATATACAGAAATAAGGGAAAAAGTATTAATATCATATCATATTATGTTTAAATAGTGAACAAAGCTTAAGAACTGTATGTTTATAGGAGTACTAATATTACTCTAAAGTGACGGAAGATGTTTGGAACCAGTGATGTCATATCTATGGCCGATGTTTTTTTTAATTTTGTATTATTAATAAAAAACTTTAAAAAAAAACCAACTCCAATGATTCACTTAACAACTGTGGGAAGAAAGGTCATAAAATGGGGCAAAACACACTTAACAAAAGTCTCAACATAAATTTTGGGCTCAGTTATGGCCATAAATTGAGGACTACCTTTATACGAGAAGCATTTTTCAAGTACTGAAAACGCAACAGAGCCGAAGGTGAAAGAGTGCTGGTAATCAACATGAACAATATCTACACAAAATAAAAGAAGAAGAAGTCCGGGCTCTGCAGTCCCTAAATGAACAGCCCACCCGAGTTTGAACGAGGATTCCCTGAAGGACTTGAGCAACAGAAAAGGACCTACATGCGATGGACGACTCAATCCAATCCAGATGTTGACCTTGAATTTCTGGGAGATGTGCACAGCCATGTCCTCTAACTCTTCCTTGCTGTCGAGGGAGGCCAGGTGGCAGCCGTGATTGTAGTTCCTGCAGTAGTTCTGCAAGAGAGCCACAACAGAGAAGGGCACTTGGTCAGCAGGAAAGAAAGACGTGTTTGTGTTTACGTATGTTGGGTTTTTTTCTTGTGCAGGTGAGGGGAAAAAAGGAAATCTTTCCCCATGGTCCTAGCCACCGTCTTGACTTTGTTGAACATCGCAAATGCCCTTGCTGGAGTCTGCAGTTCCCCAACAGTTCCTGACTTCGATTCATGAGTTAAACTCAATCAATCAATCAATCAATCAATCAATCAAAATAGAGCTGGAGGGGACCTTGGAGGTCTTCTAGTCCAGCCCCCTGCTCAAGCAGGAGACCCTCTACCATTTCAGACAAGTGTCTCTCCAGTCTCTTCTTAAAAACCTCCAGTGATGAAGCACCCAAAACTTCCAATGGCCAGCTGTTCCACTGGTTAATTGTCCTCACTGTAAGGAAGTTTCTCCTTAATTCCCAGTTGCTTCTCTCCTTGATTAGTTTTCATCCATTGTTTCTTGTCTTGCCTTCTGGTGCTTTGGCAAATAAATTGACCCCCTCTTCTTTCTGGCAGCCCCTCATATATTGGAAGACTGCTATCATGTCTCCCCTAGTCCTTCTTTTCTGTAGACTGGCCATGCCCAAATCCTGCAGTGGTTCTTCAAATGTTTTAGTCTCCAGGCCTTTAATCATCTTGGTTGCACTTCTCTGCACTTCCCCTCCCCCCATCATTTTACAGGCAAGCTGGTCTGTAGATGCCAGTGAGAGATCAGGAAATCTGTGGTCTAGAAGATGGTCACTCAACCTTGAAGCTCCACAATGACCAACCAACAGATACTGCCCATGAAAGCTTACATAGTCCGCAGAATATTTGCATTCCAGACTATCCTAAAAATCATGAGCTTCGCTACCTATTCATGCACTCAGCCTAGTGGCTCTCCACTTCAGCCCAACCAGAGAACTGCCTGGATTTAAATTTAGGCTGTGCCTAGACTTCTCCTCCTCCTGAGCTAGGAGATTCACAGACACACAACCAGCGCTTCGAACCTCTGCCTCTTCCCAGGTCTTTGCTTCATCGAAGACCTTGTAGCAAAAGCTACTCCTGGAGAACCATTCATGGGGACAACAGCCTCTGGCTCCTGTGTGGGAAGAGAGGAACCCCAATGAGAAGATGGCCAGCAGAAGGAGGAGGAGACAGCTCGGTCTGCAGAGAATGCTTAACCTGCTGAATTACAAACTTTTTGGATGACTGTAAATTGAAATTGACTTGGGTTCTGAGCACAGAGCCTGCATTTTTGGGTTAGGTTTGGTTAATTTCCTGGAAATTAGCAACACCATTTATTTATTTTATTTATTTATTTATTTATTTGTTTAAATTTCTATACCGCCCTTCTCCAATATAGGACTCAGGGCGGTGAACAGCCGAAAATAAAAACAAGACATACATACAAAACATACAAAATCTAAAAACTGATTAAAATAATTAAATCTTTTGGCCGTGATTAAAACAATTCCAATTTAAAATCAGTTTAAAATTTGACTCAAGCCAGCCCAGCTAGTTGAAATAAATGGGTTTTCAGGGCCCGACGAAAAATCCGGAGGTCTGTTATTGTACGTAACTCTGGGGGAGGTTGTTCCAGAGGGTGGGCGCCGCCACAGAGAAGGCTCTCCCCCTGGGGGTCGCCAGCCGACATTGTCTGGCGGACGGCACCCTGAGGAGGCCGACTCTGTGTGAGCGCACTGGCCGGTGGGAGGCTATTGGTGGCAGAAGGCGGTCTCGTAAGTACCCCGGCCCTAAGCCATGGAGCGCTTTAAAGGTGGTCACCAACACCTTGAAGCGCACCCGGAAGACCACCGGGAGCCAGTGCAGCTCGCGCAGGAGAGGTGTCACATGGGAGCGCTTCATCGCCCCCATAATCCCCCGCGCGGCCGCGTTCTGGACCAGCTGGAGCCTCTGGGTGCACCCCAGGGGGAGCCCCATGTAGAGAGCGTTACAGTATTTAGCTTTATGTACCGCTTCATAGTGTTTTACATCCCTCTCTAAGTGATTTACATAGTCAGCCTCTTTCCCTCAACAATCTGGCTCCTCATTTTACTGACCTCAGAAGGACGGAAGGCTGAGTCAACCTTGAGCCGGTGATAATCGAACTGCTGGCAGAGGGCAGAATTAGCCTGCAGTACTGCTCTCTAACCATTGTGCCACCACGGCTCTTTTTGCATGTTTTGTGTTAATTTGTCACTTTGGTTGCTCTAGCATTTATTTAAGCATGCCAAGCCAGAAAAAAAACAACCAGATTAAGCCTGTTTGCACACTTGGAACTCTGGTGCCAACTCTGAATCTTCCTTAGCCAGTCAGACCGAGCAACAATTACCCCGCTTTAGCTCCAACCTATCTAGACTACTGCAACCTGGTTGATGTGGGGCCACCTTTGAAAGTCTCCTGAAATTGCAAGTGCTGCAGAAGGCATCAGCCAAGCTATCAAGCAATGCAAAGTATGGGGCAGCCACATGGGCCTGTCCAGAAGGAACTCCACTCTACTCCTGGATGCCCCAAAACTGCCGAACCCTAAATGGCTTAACAGCTGATTATTTGTGGGACTCCTCCCCCTGCTCCCCACCGCCCAGCAGACGCCTCTCTTCAGGTGCCCCTCTGGATGCTCAGCTCTTAGTCCGTGAGAGAAGGGAAGGCCAACTTTTATGTGGCTGCCATAGAGCCTAATCCCCAGGGTAAAGATGAAGAGGGCCCTGTATTTTTAATGATAAATGGATGTATCTTTTGCAAGGGTTTAACTTTTAATTTATTCTGTATTTCAATTGTGTTAATTTTGCTTTATTTTTTCCATTGTTGCAAACAGTTCTGAGTTTTGGAACAGAGAGAAACAGTGGGGTCTAAATTGCACAATAATAAAAGAATAAAAGCAACTTCAGTGAGAGGATGTTGGGGGATGAAATCAGGAAGGGATTCATATGCAAGAGTCTTTCCAAACAGGAGAGACTCTGCTTGAACTCACCACTTAGAGAGAGGGCCACAACCAGCAAGCCGAAGCTCAGAAAGGAGAATCGCCCCATGGTCTTCCTTCCTTCCCTGCAGAGAGAAGCAAAGAGGGGAGAAGGGGAAGAGAGGATGAGATGGGTGGGGAGGCCCTCAGGAAGGGCCACCTCACATCCAACCTGGGACCAAGCTCCCCCCCCCAGTTTCTTTGGCAGTTTTGGACTCGCCCAACTAGATCCCTTGGCCATGCAACATCCTTGGTGGGTCACAGTGGAATTGTGTTACTGTGTAATGGGGAGGGGGCTTCCCTTAGAAAGGTTCCCTCTTTCTATATCCCCAATAGAGCCCTTCCTCCCTGCCTGAGGGACCCTCCTGCAGACCCCCAGTTGCAACCTGGACATCACCTGCAGCCCCCTGCAAGAGGTCCCTTCAGATGGAGAGAGAGAGAGAGAGAGACAGGCAGGAACCATCTCCTACAGGGGCCTCACCTGTCAGGTGTCCACAGGTGGGAGAGCCGCACTCACCTGTCCCTTTGCCTCCACAGGTAGCAAGTCTGCTCAGTGGCAACTCCAGGCTTCCCTCCAGCAAAGGGAACAGAGGCATTTATAGGCAAGGAAAGGCAGGAGGATGGATTTCTTTGGGTGTGTGTGGAAATTTTTGCCTAACAACCAGGATGTAGCTTTCTTGCAACAACTTTCAGCAACAGGCTAAGCACACATAAGTCGTATCCCTGGGGGTTTAATCAGATGTATTTTATGTATTTATTTAAAACATTTACATAGCTGCTCATCTTGTACTTTCCTCTGGGTGTCTACCAATCAATAATTAAACCAACATCAATAATACAGCAATGTAACAGACAGGTATCTATTAGGAGCAAAAACCTGGCACCAACCTGAAGCTTCCTTCTGCATGCTGTCCCTCGTTCAGGCCTCATCCTGTCCCAGCACTTGTGGGAAAATCTTACCTGATTTTTGGAGGGCCAGGGGAGCAGAGACCTGCCGAAATCCAAGGGGAAAGGAACTTCCACGGGACAAGGGCTGCCAGCAAAAAGCCAGACTTTCTAGAGTCCATAATATGTAATGTTTAAGGGAAGGGACTAGGAATTTGCCCTCCTAACTGATAGGATGGGTTGAGGTCTATAGGAAGAGATCAACATAAACTTGAACACTGGGACCTATCTAACAAAATGAAATTCAGTGGAGAGAAAAGTAAAGTCCTACACTTAGGTAAGAAAAACCAACAGCCACACATATAGACTGGGTGAAACCAGGTTTAATAGCAGTGACTGAGAGGGATTTTGAAGTCTTAGTGGACAACCAGCTAAATATGAGCCAGCAGTGTGTGGTGGAAGCCAAAAAAGCCAATGCAATCCTAAAGTGCATTAACAGAGGGATACAATCAAGATCAAGGGAGGTACTAATACCACTCTATAAAGCCCTAATAAGACCACACCTATAAAAAAGATATTGAGACTCTAGAAAAAGTGCAAAGGAGAGCAACCTGGATGATGAGGGGACTGGAGGCTAAAACACATGAAGAACAGTTGCAGGAACTGGGCCTGGGTAGGCTAGTGAAGAGAAGGGCCAGGGGATACAGGAGAGCAGTCTTCCAATATTTGAAGGGCTGCCAGAGAGAGGAGGGGGTCAAGCTGTTTTCCAAGGCACCTGAAGCCCAGACAAGGGATAATGGATGGAAACTGACCAAGGAGAGATTCAACCTGGAAATAAGGAGGAATTTTCTGACAATGAGAGCAATCAACCCACGGAACAGAAGTTGCCTTTTGAAGTTGTGGGAGCTTCATCCCTGGAGGCTTTCAAGAAGAGACTGGACGGCCCTCTGTCAGAAATGGTGTAGGGTCTCCTGCTTGGGTGGGGGGTTGGACTAGATGACCTCCAAGGCACCTTCCAACTCTATTAATCTGTTAATCTAGATAACCTTGCTCAGTGCCATAGAAGGCTTTAAAGGTAACAACCAGCACCTTGAGTTGCACCTGAAAGGAAACTAGGAGGCAGAGCAACTCATGCCACCATGGGGTTGCATGGCCCAATCTAGGAGAAACTATCATTTTGTGCATTGCTGCATTCTGGACCAGTTGTACCTTCTGGATAGTCTTCAAGGGCAGCCTGATGGATAGCACACTGCAGTCATCCAAACAGGAGGTGACCAAGACCTGAGTGACCATGAGCAGAGCCTCCCGGTCCAGGAAGGGGAGCAATTGGTGCACCAGACAAATGTGTGCAAAATTCTCTCTCTCCATGGTTGTCTCCCACTCCCAACTCCAGAAGTTGGCCCAGAAGGATGCTATAGTTGAATGTATTAGAAGCCACTGAAAAGTCCTGGAGGTGGAAAATAGTTGTAGCACCTCCCATCCCAAACTCTCCAAATTTGACCAATGCCATTTCAGGCTGTGTCCAGGCCTGATCACCAGGGCTTCTCCAGAAGTGGAGAAGTTTGTTCCAACCCACAGATGCTATGTGGACCTTCACCAAAGGAGAAGACAAGGTCAGTCCTGGCAGAAATTGATAGGCAAACAAAGAAAACTTTTATCACAATCCTCCACAGTTCCAACACAATTAACAAGTAAAAATCAACAGTAGGAAAGCAATGACATCGTCAGCCAAAATACACCTTACACAGGAACAATAAAACTGCATAAACACAAACTGGTTATAGTGTTTGCTTTTTGATAGAGGGTATTTTGCTTCTGGGGCAATGAAAATGTGGTTATCAAACGTTTTACAAGCCATGACGTGTTGCCTGCACAGTCAAAATACCTTGATTATCAGCACTTACAGGAGAAAAGCTTTGTATTTGCTTGTAGGTTCCATGAGGCTGTATGTATATATATATATGGGGGGGGGAGGGAGGGAGAGAGAAGATTAAGGAGGGGAGGTCAACAAAGAAAATTTAAAAATTGACACAAAAACAACAATGACATAAAAAGTCATTAAGAGGTTGCAGAAAAAAATGCTTTTAGAAGCCTCTGACGATCAGACAACTCAGCTGGGATCACCAGAGGCTTTGAAAGGCATTTTTTCCCCTACAACCTCTTCGGCTGAAGAGATTGTAAAAAAATGCTTTTCAAAGCCTCTGATGATCTCAGCTGAGCCGCATGATCATCAGAGACTTTTTTTTTTACTTTTAAAAGCATTTTTTTCGGCCAAAGAGGTTGTACTGATGAAGTGGGCGGGGTAAGCGAGCAGCGACCAGGCTGGGGACCGGTTCGGGGGCGTGGCCAGCCAATGTTATTACCGGTTCTCCAAATTACTGCAAATTTTTACTACTGGTTCTTGTGAACCGGTGCGAACCGGGAGCAACCCACCACTGGTCCTACTGTGTTGCAGATGCTGGTCCATTGAGAAAGGTGGGGGGAGGCAGGAAGCTGCTTTGTCTTTAAAACATGTTTCTCCATTTCTCATCCAGGGAAATATATTCTGCCTTTTTAAATAGTTCCTAAAATATTTCATTCTTCTAGGAGAGGGTGGGTGCTAACTTGTCTATAACAATCAAAATACTTAAAGCATTTTAAAACAATAAAATGAATTATCTAAAAATCACTGCCAGTTTCTGTTGGGGAAAAAAAGTGGCTTGTTCCAAATTGAACGGAGAGCATGCTGGCATTGACAGCTTGATTGCTTAAGAATATAAAACAATGAGGAACATGAAATAATGAAATAGGGAAAGTCCCCTTTAAATCCTGGGGAAGCCACAGCAAAGTGCCCTCTAGGAATCCCAGAAAAAGCAGGTCAGGGACAGTTCAGGGAGGGCGCCCCCTGCTGGTTTGCGGTTTTGTGGTTTTCCTCTTGGCTAACAAAAAAAAAAAAAAGGAGAAAGGAAAAGACTAAAAATATCCTCTACACTGAGTCAGCCAGGAAATAATCAAAACATGTAGAAACACGCCACCAAAAGCAAGAACTGTTTAAATTATTGTGTAAGCTTCCCTTTTCTTTGCTGGCTTCTTTGCGAAACTGACAAATGAGCCCCAGGTGCAGAGCAAGAAACTTCCGACATGAGATACAGTTAGGAATATTTTGTTATGAGTAAACTTGTACAACGACACATGTAATCTTGTGCCAAAAGTGAAAAACATAATCCATCAAGTGTGACAACACCAACCTTGTGAAAGAAATAACGAAGATTGATATGTCGTAATTAACCAAGAAACGTTTCAGATAAAAGTCTGAGCGAACTTTTAGTCAGAGTGCTTTTACTCAGAGTGCACGTCCCAAGCCGTGGGGGTCCTGGAAAGGATGAGCAAAGGATGCTGGGAGTGTATGCAAAAAGTTAAAAGTTAAAATCGGGGCATTAGAGAAACTAAGATTTAGACTGAATTCTATCATACCTTTGTCATTCATTATAGCTCTGTTGGAAGTAAATTCCTTGTCCATTCCACTGTCAGATGAATAAGCCCACGACCCCGGCTTAAACTGGTGGTAAGATTTATTTTGACAGTATAATTTTGACAGTCCAGCAATTACAACATTACAAGGTCAGAATGCCAAATGTAGAAGACGAGAAAGAAAAACCAACTATAGACTGGGTGAAATTTGGCTTAAATGCCAGTAATTGTGAGAGGGATCTTGGAATCCTAGTGGACAATCACTTCAATATGAGCCGAGAGTGTGGGGCACAGTGAGAGCAATCAACCAATGGAACAGGTTGGCTCCAGAAGCTGTGGCGGCTCCATCACTGGAGGCTTTTCAAGAGAGGCTGGTCAACCATTTGTCTCAAATGATATAGGGTCTCCTGTTTTTGAAATTGAAACATAAATTTATTTATGCTTCATAAATTTCATAAATTTCATAAATTTATGTATAAATTGAAACATAAACCGTTTCAACTTCTACCCTCAAAACGACGCTATAGAGCACTGCACACCAGAACAACTAGACACAAGGACAGTTTTTTCCCGAACATCATCACTCTGCTAAACAACTTAACTCCCTCAACAATGTCAAACTATTTACTAAGACTGTATTACTATTATTCTTCTCACCCTTACTACTATCTATCTCCTCCCACTTATGACTATAACCATGTTGATTGGATATTTACGATTTATATTGTTTTTATTTGTTTCCTAGTATGATTTGCTTGCTTATTAGTAACCTATGACTATCACTAAGTGTTGTATCTTATGATTCTTGATGAATATATTTTATTTTTCTTTTATGTACACTGAGAGCGTATGCACCAGAGACAAATTCCTTGTGTGTCCAATCACACTTGGCCAATAAAGAATTCTGTTTCTATTCAATTCTATTGAGCAGGGGGTTGGACTAGGAGACCTCTATTATTCTATTATTCTATGTTTTTTTTTTGTCCTGTGGTGTGCATTGATCTTAGATGTGCAAATCTCTTCTTGGTGTGAAAATTTATGAGGGTTCAAGCATCAGGGAGCACTATGGCAATAAAAGATTTCCCTTATTTTGAGAGGATTCCATTTCCTGCAGAGACACGTTTAATCAACTGCAGCCCAAGTACTATATCAATGCAGGCGGAAAAAGTTTAATTGTTTATTTCTATCTTATTTTGAGGTTGTGGTTGATGTGCGACCTGGCTTGAGGTGGTGGTGGTGGTGGTAGATGTCCCAGGGGATTTTACCATTCAACAGTCCTCCCACTTTGTGGAGGACCAAAGGCTCTCAGTCTCCACACAGTAATAATGGTTTCTAATGATCGTAGCAGCCATACTTTGGGTCAATTTGTGTCATCATAAGGGGTGGCTTCCTTTTGCTATGCAGGGGCCTGTCATTTCGGGGTGTGTGTGTGTTTGGGAGACATTTCCTGATCTGCCCTAGGCAGATGTGTGGGCATTGGACAGGGGAGCAGAAAATATTATTATTGTCCCCCAATTTTCCTTATGGAAGATGCTTGAGAAAAGAGGCTGACCTACATAGAAGAAGAAAGCATCATAGCATCAATGGATGGTCCTTCTTAAGAGACACCCTCCCCCACTTTAATGCCAAGGCTTGCATTCTGGGGTCTTGCACTTTAGACCTCAACCATCTCCTGGGGCTCAAAAATAAAGGAGGCCGGTCATACCAAGACAGAATTTATTGGATCTTCTGGCCCACCAGAATGAGCAAAGTCAGATGCAAGTTACAAAAAGCATTCATGAAGCGAAGGGGTGCAGCAGAGCAGAGATTTTGGCATGCAGGGGGGCTTCCTTGATTCTCCAGGCTTCAGCAAGTGCTTCACTCACTCTGGAGCAGGCAAAGGAGCCGCTTGCACTAGTATTTGCACTGGCAGATAAAAGCACGCAAGGATGCACAGTCTTCATCGTTCCACTGCTTATGATCTGGGGGCAAAAGAGAAAGTTTGATCCCTCTTTCGAAGTGACTCATTTCACTGGCTTCTCCCTCATTGGCAGGAGGACACGAGGATACCCCAGGTGGAGAACCTCTTCTGCTAAAACAGACTTGGGGTTCAGCAGGTTGTAACCTAGATAACTAACCTAGCCAAGTCAGGACATGGCAACCAGACCTTGCCTGTCAGATTCTGCTTAGCTACAAGAGGAGAGCAGCGACCTTGAGTTTTTGGTCCATCTCTTTCGACCAAAGAGCTGAAAATTGGGGGTGGGGGTGGGGCTTTGATTTCACTGTCATGGCCCCTATGGTGACCTTTTTTTAACCATGTGCTAAGGACACCCCTGGATGGGTACCAGTATATTGGCTTGCAAATAGGCCCTTCCGTTAGACATCGTAGCTTGCACAGAAGAAGTGTCCCATGGGAATTCTGTGTTCACTTGGCCGTACTGGACTGTGTTGTGTTTGGGTTGGCCTGTGAGAACTTAGAATCCAAGGGATCAATAAATGGCCTTGATTTTTGTTCGTCAAAGGTCATCAGTTGCCAACCGGTGAATGTTCCAAGATGCATCAATAGGTCCTCATTGTTGAGGAGGACATCTTCCCCTTCCTCCCCATCACCTTGGCTTACCGAAGTCGGCCCTGAGCTCAACGCAGAACTCTTTTTCCAATTCGTTGTTTGGCTCTCCTGGTTTCCAGGATAAGTAGTCAATGCAGGTTCTGTCTGTCCATTCCCAGACACGTTTCTGTAAGGGCAGAGAAGCCAACTAAGGTGAGGATCAGAAGATCCAGAGGAAAAAAAATGACTCAGAAGTAAATTATCTTTAGGTGTCCATGAAGTCACCAGTTTAGCTTGAGAGCCGCATTGCCTCATGCCCAACTTGGTGACAGCCCTGGCCGATACGGGTTGATATCAGAAAGATAATTAGGCTCAAAATCAAAGAGCCCTTGTGTGGGAGACCACCAGCAAAACTCCGGAGATATAGATCAAGGGGGAAGGAATGAACCCCACCATGTTAATGGCTCACCAGAGATCCAAGAAGCTTCAGAGGCCAGTCAATGGGCCCTCAAGAGGAAGGCAGACTGAAGGGGGAGCTGAGTGTGAGACAAGGCCTGGATGCTGAGATGGGGGTCAGAGCGGGAACTGTTAAAGACAGCTGTCAGTTCTTCAACTGGGCAGGAAAGGTTAGTGAGGGGAAGGAGAGACAGGATTGGAGTAAGTAACATTTTCCAGAGGTTTTGTCCAAGGCGAGGTATTTTGGCAGAGAGATCCCGACCTTCTTAGAGACTTAGACTAACTTTATTGTCACTTTGAATGTACACTAATCGGCATACACTAAAATGAAATTTCATTACATACAGCTCTCAAAGGGACTTCACCTCCAATATACACTACATAATCACGACAAAATGAATAAATAAATACAAAATTATGCACGTACCCACATATATTATATGACAAGGAGAAACAACACAGTCTAGTTCAGATCTATGGGAGGATCCTTCAAAAAGGATCCAGGACCCAGTTTGTGGGGGCAATAAGCTGACTTTGTATAAATATACAAAAGTATGAAGGCTATTGCTTAACGCATTGTAAGCCGCCCTGAGTCTCTGGAGAAAGGCGGCATATAAATCAAATTAAAAAAAAAAAAAAAAAAAGCTCTGTAAAAGGGATTGATAAATATGAACGATAGAAAGGACCCACCTTCTGTGCATCGTTTAATCCAATCCAGACATTCCCCTTCTTTGTGAGATAGTCAGAGATGTACTCGGCCAAGTCAGCTGACTCTGCCATATTGTGGATGGAGGCGAGGTGGCAGCCTGGCTTGTGTTTCCTGCAGAACATCTGGGAAGAGCAACAACAGAGAAAGACACTTATTCAGCAGAGAAGGAACACATTTGTGTGTTCGTGTTTGTGCATGGGAGGAAACAGGAGTGATCTGATTATATGGTCCTGGCTACCATCTTTGTTGAATCCCATAGATGTCCTTGCTGGAGTCTGCAGGTTGTAACCTGGATAACTAACCAAGTCAGGACATGGCAACCAGACCTTCTCTGTCAAGTTCTGCTTAGCCACAAGAGGAGAGCAGAGAACTTGAGTTCCTGACTTTGATCCATCAGTTAAACTCAAAGGCAAGATGGTCTTAAGATGACAGCCAGAGTTGCCAGTGTAAGATCAGAAAATCTGACATCTACAAGATAGTCACTCAACCTTGAAGCTCAACCCTACCCAACAGATATTGGCCATGAAAGCCTATACAGTACAAAGTGAGAACAATTAACCAGTGCAACCAGCTTGCCTCCAGAAGTTGTGGGGGCTCCATCACTGGAGGTTTTTAAGAAGAGATTGGACAGTCACCTGTCTGAAATGGTAGAGGGTCTCCTGTTTGAGCAGGGGGTTGGATTAGAAGACCTCTAAGGTCCCTTCCAGCTCTTTTCTGAATTTGAATATGAATTTAGTCCATATGATACTTGCATTTTGGTTTATTCCAAACTTATGATCTTTGCTACCTTTTCATTTTATTTATTTATTACATTTGTTTGCTGCCCATCTCGCCACAAGACAACTCTTCATGCGCCCATCCAGATCTCCCTTGATGGGTCTTCAACCCAGCCAGAGGATACTTGGGTGCTTCACAAGGCTCTGCCTCGTCTTCTCCACTTGGACTAGAATATTCATGGTCACACAGCACTTCTAACCTCTGCATCCTTCCAGGTCTTCAGTTGATCGTGGACCTTGTAGCAAAACCCATTCCTGGAAAGCCAATCATGGGGACAACAGCACCCTTTGGCACCTGTGTTGCTGTGACTGGATGGTGGGGAAGGGAAGGATGAGTCAGTCAGAGCTGAAGACGCTTCTTGGATGAGAAGTGAAACATCTTTAAAGAAAAAACAAGAAAGTCCAGTTGCCTCCTGAAAAAAGCATCTTTGGGACAACCATGACCTGGATGACTGAGAATCTTCACTTCAAGAACACTTCAAGATATGGAAGAAGCTCATCAGATTTGAACATTGGGCCTCATCTAACAAAATGAAATTCAGTGGTGAGAAAAGTACATTTCTACATTTAGGAAAGAAAAAACCAAATGCACAGGTGTAGAATAGGTGGTGTCAGGCTCCAGAGTAGTAGTAGCAAGAAGCTCTTGGACTCCTAGTGGATAATCACTTAAGTAGGAGCCAGCACAATAAGCAAAACAGAAATAAAAAGCAACTTCAGAGAGAGGATTCTCGGGGATCAAACCATAAAGGGGTCCAGAGGCAAGAGACCCAACCTCTCCAGATACGAGAGACCCTTCTCAAACTCACCACTTAGGAAGAAGGCCACGACCAGCAAGCTGAAGCTCAGAAAGATGATTCGCCCCATCGTCTTCCTTCCTTTCCTGCAGAGAGGGGAAGAAGTGGGGGAGGGGGAGCTAGGCTCACGCAAAGTCCCCCTCAGGAAGGAGGACCCAACATCAAACTGGGACCAAGCTGAAAGTCCCAGAATTGGTCTCACATTTTTGCATGTGACCAGCTGTTTCTCCCTCCTTGGTCATGAAACACCCTTGGTGGGTCACACTAGATTCTGCATTGCTATGTAATCAGCAGGAGGCTCCCTTAGAAAGACTCTTCTGTGTCTCTCTCTCTCTCTCTCTCTCTCTCTCTCTCTCTCTCTCTCTCTCTCTCTCTCTCTCTCTCTCTCTCTCTCTCTCTCAGAGATCACCCTTCCTCCCTGCCTGAGGGACCATCCCACAGAGCCCCTTCTGGAACCTGCAGCAACTTTAAAGAGGTCTCTTCAGAAGGAGAGAGACATGCAAGAATGATCTGATGCAAGGACCTCACCTGCCATGTCCCCCCAGGTAGGAGAGCAGCACTCACCTGTCCCTTAGGATGCTTCAGTCTAACTCTGGGTCCTTGTCTGGGGTGTTGAAGCCCAACTAAACACCCCGAGGTGGAGATTGAAGCAGGATGATGTGGCTCTGTGCAGAAGGAGGACATGGGGAGGTTCCCGTCAGCCAGGTCTTTTATATCCCCAAACCACAAAACCCACCAATGTGAACATTGGAGTGTCATGTGTTACCTTCCTTTCCCGTTACTGGCTTAAACCCCCACAGCAGTTAGAAACACAGACAGAGACACGTGTACATAGGTTGCTCAGAAGCTTTCATAACGTAGCTGTCATTTCAGCCAGTTGGCATGTCCTACATCTTTGTTCAGTAATATTTGAGCAATATTTGTGAGCCTGTGGTTTTGCTCCCACCCGCGTTCATTGTGCCTAGAGCACAGTGGGAGTTACACAAAGCAAGCCATGCCTCTGGCCTCGTGTTTTCATGAGGCTACTCCTCTGCTTAGCCCAACTATCTCACCCATGCATTCCCATGCAAAGCTATTTAATTTGTATAAAATAGCTTTGCAGGGGGCAATTAGGATGATTAAGGGCAGGGAGACAAAATATGAAGAACGGTTGCAAGAGCTGGACATGGCCAGTCTAGAAAAAGAAGGACCAGGGGAGACGTGATCGCAGTGTTCCAATATCTCAGGGGCTGCCCCAAAGAAGGGGGAGTCAAGCCCCTGAAGGCAGGACAAGAAGCAACGGATGGAAACTAATTGAGGAGAGAAGCAACCTGGAACTAAGGAGAATTTCCTGACAGTTAGAAGAATTAATCAGTGGCATGGCTTTCCTTCAGAAGTTGTGGGTCCTTCACCACTGGACAGCCACCTGTCTGAAATGGTGTTTCTCTTCCTCTCTCCTCTTCTTCTCTCGCTCTCTCTTCTTTCTTTCTCTCTCTCTCTCTCATATGCACAATCTGCTCTAGATTTAAAAATCTTCATTTTCATTTTTGAACACCAAAATGCAAATGCTTCAAAGTTCTTTCACTGTGTGGTGAAACTGCACCAAGATTTTTATTAGAGCTCTGAACAATTGTGTTTCTTTAAATAATCTTAATTATGGTAGAATCACCAGCTGGAGTGGAAGTGGAGATGCTCCAGCTGAGAGTCCATTCGAGGGAGGAAGAATCTGCGGTCAAACTCTTTGGTTTTTAGCTGCAGAATTTTCTACACCCCCCCACAAGGATATCTTTTATGTCAAGTTTGTTAAAGGAATTTGTGGCCAAGTGGCCACGATCAATCAAAGAGGGCAATGACCAAGTCATGGATAATTATGAGAACTTCAAGGGGAGATTCCAAGCGATTTTCAGAGACCCAATCCAAGCAATGACAGCAGTTACAAGATTTGGCAGCTTAAGCAAGGCCAACAGAAGAGTAAGGCTCTACCTAGCTGATTTTAAATGATTGGCAGCAGATCTTGATTGGATTGACTCAGCCTTCATTGACCAGTTCAGGCAAAGATTGCACACTCACATTCTGAGTGAGCTGGTGAGGCCAGGAATTCCACAAATCCTAGAGGAGTTACAGTATTCCAACATAGCATGCTCGTAGATGGGAGATTTGCAGCAGGAACAGGTTCAATTGTGCAAGCCCAGTACTAGATCACGAGACTTTCACCCTTCACACCTACCACACCTACCACAATGATGGGACATGATCCAGGTGGAGCTCTGGCAAACCCAAAAATATGTCTAAAAATGAGTTTTGTGCTGGTCTCTATCCTTCATCTGGTCAGTATGAAAAGCCATCATTTCTTAGTGGGGTTGAAGTTTGCACCTGTAATTCCAGGAAAGAAGGGGAGGGGAGGGGAAGGGAAGGGAGGGGTGGGGAGACAGGAAGGGAAGGAAAAGCAAAAAAGGGAAGGGAAAAAAGGGAAGGGAAGGGAGATATCCATACAGATCCTGGGAATAATGCTCCTATTGAAGGATAATTTTTGGTGTGGCTGATTTAAAGTACTTATTGGAGAACCTTAAGAGGCAAAAGTTAGACATTTCTAGAGTCTCACAAAATGGTACTTCCTCGTCTCAGCATTTGTCGCAGAGGGAACCTAGTCTAACTGCTTCTTTCTGCCATTTCAAAGCTGGAGAGGTGAATTTCCATGGCCACCCAGTTCAACCAAGGGGACTCTGAGTGGCAACAAAAATAAACATACAACCCAAAACATCAATTGTATTTCATCTTAAAAAGTAATCCAGATGTGCCAAACCTGCAATCGAAAAAGAATAGATTAATACAGTGTTTTTCAAGACAAGTCACTTTAAGAAGTGTGGCCTTCAACTCCCAGAATCCCCCAAGCAGAGACCCAAATGCTTGAGGGAAGACCCTGGTCTTAACTGCCTTCATGAAAGAGTCGAGTCCGTTGTAGCTCAGCAAGAAGATTGTTCTAGAGTAGGGAGGCAGCTTCCTGCCCTTCCCATCAGGTGGCAATGCTTAGATGAGCAGAGCTGCAGCATGCCCCCACCCCACCTGTAGCTGAGCTGGAAGGCAGAGTTAAGTTTGTCATCTCTTTAGAGTAAGGTGACCAGATTTTAACATTGGTAAAGAGGGACATTGTGGGCGTGGCTTATTTTGTGGGCGTGGCTAGCTGGTCATGTGACTGGGTGGGCGTGGCTAGCTGGTCATGTGACTGGGTGGCCATGGCTATGTGTATAGGGTAAGGTGAACAGATTTTAACATTGGTAAGAGGGACACCATTGTGGGCGTGGCTTATTGTGTGGGCGTGGCTTGGAGGCCATGTGACTGGGTGGGCGTGGCTAGCTGGTCATGTGACCGGGTGGCCATGGCTATGTGTATAGGGACTACTCAGAGGGCTGGAAAGTCATTTCTGACAGGTCCTCACACTTTTGACTGGTCCTCACACTTATGACCATCCTCACATTTATGCCCGTGCAGCATTCTTAACAACCATGTCACTCATTTCACAACTGCTTCTCTTCACCATGGTGCCAAGATAGGGCAAAAATGTAAAATGTGAGGACAGTCGTAAGTTCGAGGACTGGTCAAAAGTGCGAGGACCAGTCAAAAATAACTTTTTCAGCCCTCTGAGTAGTCCATATGCACAAAAGGACTAACCAGAGGGCTGAAAAAAGTCATTTCTGACAGGTCCTCGCACTTTTGACTGGTCCTCACACTTATGACCATCCTCATATTTATGCCCGTGCAGCATTCTTAACAACCATGTCACTCATTTCACAACTGCTTCTCTTCACCATGATGACAAGATAGGGCAAAAATGTAAAATGTGAGGACAGTCGTAAGTTCGAGGACTGGTCAAAAGTGCGAGGACCAGTCAAAAATAACTTTTTCAGCCCTCTGAGTAGTCCATATGCATAAAAGGATACAGTAATTGAGAGGGATGAAGGAAGGGAAGGGAAATTAGAGTAGGAGTGACGGTTAAGAGAGGGAGGAAGAGAGGAGGAGAAGGAGAAAGGAAGAGGAAGTAGGGAGGAGAAGAAGAGGTGGGGAAGAGAAAGTAAGAAGGAAAGAAAAGAGAGGTGGTAGGTTTGAGGAGAAAGATTGCTGTACAATAAAAAAGATGAAAGGGAAGAAAGCCAACCCCAAACAAATATAAAGATATTAAGATAAAGAATGAATTGTTAAACTTTAAAGAATAAAAGAGAACAAATATGAATAAATAGCAATAATTAGAACACACATACATACAATGTATTTTCTTTGAACAGAATATTTGGCTGGTTCACAAATTTAAACAGTGTTTAGTCATTTCAATTAAATTTACAATTTCTATATTTCCTTTTTGCCATATTTATTCCTCATCTATTTTTTAAAAAAAAACAATATTACCCTTCATCCTCATCTCTAATCTTAATCAAATTCAATTTTTCCCTTCTATTCTATTTTATACCCCTTCCCATTGTCATCTATTTTTATATCCATCCTCACATTGGTTAATTATGTAATTATGTAATACAGTTGTTTAATACAAATTCAACATTTTAATATAAATCAATTAGTTATATAACTATCTTTTTGTATATTAATCAATATGAACATGAATATTCCAATTATTTCCATGCAATCCAATTTCTTACAAATCAATTAATTATACTTACCAATAATAATAAACCAAATAATTTCCCCCATATATTCCTCCAAACCACAACTTAACCATTTCTGCTTTCAACACAGTATACAATTAATAATATCTCAATTATTACAATTCCCTAGTTAAAAAGAGCTTTTTTTTCTTTTGTGTTTTAGAATCTTGAACTCTCCTCTTTTGCCCTAAATAATTTTCCATTGTTTGCACTTACCTTTTTTGGTGAGGAAAAGGAAAATAAATCTGCTGCCTAATTTTCCAACGTTGCAAGCAAACCGCAAAGCCAACAGCCTGTTTTACTTTCAATTTCATTTTGAGCTTGGTTTGCACAAAGAGGGGAAAAAAATTGAGCAATTTAGCAAGAGCAGAGCCCTGTGCAAATCAGCTGAGAGGGGGAAGCCGAGCTAATCAACCTAGGGCGGCCCTTTGAAGCCCCGCGGCAAGAGTTTAAACAGGTTTTTTCCCTCTAGCCAGCAGCGGGGATTCAGGAGGCAGAATGAAAAATCGGGACTTTTTTAAAACGCCGCGGGACGCGGGACAAATTGCTCAAAAGCGGGACTGTCCGCCAAAAGCGGGACGTCTGGTCACCTTACTTTAGAGTCTTTGTGTCATTGGTTCATTGGCGCCTCCTGTAGGGTCTGGGGAGCCAGAGGTCGTGTCTCTCCCAGTGTGTTTGAGCTGCAGAGTAAGGACGCTACTTTCCTGAAAAGGTTCCCTCTTCCCATTGGGGACAGGTCAACTCCAAGGGCTCTTAGATCAGAGGTCAAACTCCAAAGGAAATCCACAACTGGCTCCCTCTGACTGATGAAGCTGCTTGGATGAACAGCAAAATGTCTCAAACTAGCAACCAAAAATTAGTCCAGTTGCAATGACTCAACTTTCAAGCAAGGAAGCCTCTCATTTTTTGTGGAAATCTGAAGCTGGGCTCTGGGAAGAACCTCAGCCATTGTCTGCATTCCCACTTCTTGTTCATTTTGCTTTTGAGTGAAGCTTCTTCTTCTTTTTTTTTAATGTGGTGGAAACACTGTCAGTTTCCTTATTTTATTGCTCAGGTTTATTTCTGATTTTGAGACTCAGAAGCCTGCAGGCAACCTATTTGCTGTGCAAATAAAGATAAAGATCAAGGACAAATACAGGTGCAGTTTATATACACAAAACTCAGCATCTCCAGTCAGGTGAAAGTAAACAGATCCACTCCATAAATAGACTTAAGCAGATATTTTATTGCTGGGCACCTGTATTACAAGAATTTCACCAGACTGTTTGCATTCCCTCGGGAAAAGGTAAATATAGAGCTTAGGGTTTGCCCTGAAATGTTATCTCCCCTGAATTGAATGGTTTCCCTTCCCTTCAGCCGGTGGTCCCATCACCTCTGCCTGGGCTTCGATCTAGGATCAAGATGAAAAATAGGGAAGGACCAGAAAGCCACCAGGATTTCCCCACAAGGAGCAACATTATGACCTAGCAGAAATTAATATGCAAAGAAGGAAAAGTCTTATCACACACCTCCATTGTGGTGCAGTCCACTCACGTAAAAATCCATTCAAAAAATCTGCTTGGTCAGAAAGCCAAACAGTCATTACCAATAAAGGAGGATATTTGTAGCTCAGGGTTGAAATGTGGGCTCCTCGGTGCTCTGTGCATTTGCTGGTTTTCTTGTGGATGCTTTCTTTGCTTTTTCTTCCAGTCATCCACCTAGGTAATTTACATTTGGTGCAGGTGTAATTTGGTTCCTCTGTGGGCACGAATGCTTGCATGGCTCATTGTTTGCAAATCACTGTGGTGCTCGTGTGTTTTTCCACAACTATGTCATTCCTCATGCAATTGGAAGCAGGATGCTCCGTCCCATATTTGGGTAGACCAGGTTGCCCTGATAGACCGGGCTCAGTGGAAAAGACACGTAATCTCCCCCCTGGTGTAGCTGACAAAGCGAGGAGAGCTCGTGGCTTAGAGGTTAATACATCTACCTAATACATAAGTAGCCCAGGTTCGAATCCCAGAAGGGCACGGCTAGCTGACGAGAGCTAAATAGCTTGAAATAGATCTATACTAGTCTCCCTTTCTTTCTTTGTTGGTAAATATAAATTCTTCATGCAATCGCTCCCAGGAGTTCCAAGGCTCCCCCCCTCCCGCTTTTCCTGTTTCCCTTTTTAAAAACAATCCTTCCAAGGCGGTAATCTTTGGCTCCCTTCATTCTTTTAAAAATTAAAAAAATATTAAAAAAACTCAATCTGCAAAAAAGAGGATTTGCAGTCCTACATTTGGAGTTAATGTAGAAAGGACTGAGAAAAAAAGGAAGTCCGGGCTTCCCTCTTTTTTCTTTGCTAGAATTTGAAAAATGATTTGAGATACCAAAAGGGGAAAAGTAGCCACCAAGCCCCCTCTCTCCACAAAGTCTTTTTTGCCTGCCATTTGGGCTGATGACCACTGAGTATCCCAAGCAGAGATCAGAAAAAAGAGCACAGAATGGAGCAGAAAAATATCTATACATTTTTCCTTTCTTCTGTTTCACCTTTTTTGGTGAGGGTGAGGAGGGGAAGTAGAGCCTCCTCCTCCTCCTCCTCCTCCTCCTCCTCCTCCTCCCCCTCCCCTCTCCAAATCCCCCTCCCTTCTAACCCTGATGGTGTTACCTAATTGAGTCATGATTTGGTTTTGTCTCTTAATCGGGGCAACTGAATGGAGCTCAGTGTTTACTGTCCAAATGCCCTTCCTGTCACCAATTCAGAATTCACAGCTGATATTTACTCATTGTGCCCAGAGAGAGAAATAACTGTCGCTACCTAGGATTGAACTCACAGCCTCCTGATTGTGAGGCGAGAGCTCCACCTCTAGGTCACTGCACCATTCTAGTTGGGTCATGAAATGTCTGCAAGAAAAGAACAAAGCTCAGAGACCACCAAGGGCCCCGCAGTCCTCCTCCTCCCCCCTGCAAACTCCCCTTCCTTCTAGCACCGATGATGTTTCCTAGTTGGGTCATATCTACAAGAAAACAACCTAGCTGAGAGAGCGAAGGCCCCCAATGCCTTCAAAGGCCAGGTGAAAAGAATCCCTCAGAAGTGGGGCTCTTCTCCCCAGATATGGAAGCAACACAGGCTGCCGGCAGAGAGAGAGCTGGGGGGGTTCCCACTAAGACCTTGGACTGCCAGAGAGGGCGCTGTGGGCTAGAGGCATCACAGGCTCTTTGACGCCATCCAGAGGGGGTTCAGATCTTTGCAACCCTGACAGAGTAGTCCAGCACAGCCCAGGCCTTCAGGGACCCACTCCACCATCCCACCCCTATGCCTTTCCCAGAAGAGTGGGGGTCACGTGCCAGTCACCTTTGGTGGCAGTAAAATGGTGCTGAAGCCCAACAGATTCTCAACCCTTCAATGAAAATGAGGTGGACGTGCAAGAAAGCATCAAAGCATCAATGGATGGTCCTTCTTAAGAGATATTGAGAATCTCTACGGACTTTTAGCCATACAATTTGGGATAAACGCCCTTTGAATGGGGTGGGAGTAGGAATGGATTTCCAGAGGAAAAATTGCAGACCACAAGAACCACTCAGGTGACCCTGAGGACACAGAGAAACCTCCAAGGACCCTCTAAACGGATGCAAATGACCAGCTGTCTGCAAAGACTAGAAATCCTTTCCTTCCCCACCATCCAGTCAGAGCTGAAGAAGCTTCTTGGATGAGAAGTGAAACCTCTTCAAAAGAAAAAACCAGAAAGCCCAGCTGCCTCCTGAAAAAGCACCTTTGGGACAATCCTGACCTGGAAGACGGAGAATCTCTACGGCCTTTTAAAAGATAAAGCCGAGCCTCGCCCTGAAGGAGATTCAGAGGTCTTAAAGCTTTGGACCTCAATCGTCTCCAAAATAAACAAGGCCAGTCGTGCTAAAGCAGAATTTATTTGACTTTCGGCCCCATCAAGAGGAGCAAGGCCAGATCAAAGCTACAGAAAGCATCCATGAAGTGAAGGGGTGCAGAGCTTCGTTGCTTCTCCAGACTTCACCAGGTGCTTCGCTCACTCGGGAGCAAGAAAAGGAGAGATTTGCACTACAATCTGCACTGGCAGAGGAAAGGATGAACGGACTCACAAGGTACATCATTCCATTTGAGAAATCCTGGACGGCAAAAGAGAAAGTTTCATGTTCAGTTTGGACCAGCCTTCCAATTGGTTTGCCCTGCACACCCAACTGATCCTCACTACGGCAAGTGAGTTGGGAGTGAACTCTTACGCTTTGTTTCCCAGTTTTTAAGGCAAGGAGGATTGGCCCCTGGGCTATCCAGGGGTTTCTTTTAGCAAGGGTCTTTTGGAGAGTCTTCTTCAAAAGGAAGAAGAAAGTTCTTCGTTGAGAAGAAGACTTCCTGCCCAGGAGAAGAGGAAGGCAAGATGGAGTGAAGGTTCCTGTCTGTTACAATAATGACCTTCAAGAAGTAGGTTAAGGTGGAGATGGTTGGTTTAATTATGGCGCTGTAATAATTAAGTTTGGGTTTTTGAAGAAGTGGTGAATTCCATGTTTGTTTATTGCATGGCCGTTTTGTTTGGCTTTAGAGAGGGTCAGGCTGTGAGAGCTTAGAATCTAAGAGGTCAACAAAGGTCATCCCTGGCCAGCTGGTGGGTGTCCCAAGATGGATGAAATAAGTCCTGATTGTTGAAAGTGCCTCTTCACTACCCTCCCCTTCACCTTGGCTTACCTGTCTTGGCCAAGAGCTCAACACAGTACTCTTTGTTATGTTCGTTGTTGGGCTCTCCTGAATTCCAGGAGAAGTAGTTAGTGCTGGATCTGTCTGTCCACTCCCAGACGCGTTTCTGGAATGACAGGGAAACCATGTTAGCCAAGGGAGAAGGGGGATCTCTCTCTACATGGCCCAGGAGATGACAAATTGGAAAGGGGCAAATCTCTCTCTGTGTGTGTGTCTCTCTCTCTGTCTCTCTCTCTCTTTCTCTCTGCATGTGTCTCTCTCTCCTCAGTTGATCTGGAACAGCTAACCAGGGTTAAAATTGGTGAATGTTTTTTTTTTAAATATTTTTTACTGGTTTTTCTCTTTACATTCCATATGTGCTTAATGTTTTATAGGTATGTTCTGAAACATGTCCACTAAATGTTGGAAATGCAATCAGATACGGGGCTCTTATTGTCATATGTGGTGGACATGTCCCATGGGAAAAAAATCTGGATGAAAATACATACATGGTTAGAAAAAAGGATAAAGCAACAAATAGACCCGTGACGGTGAACCTATGGCACGCGTGAGCCCTCTTTGTGGGCAGGCAAGCCATCACCAGGGGCTCTTCTGGTTTCCAGCGTGCACATGGACACCGTCTACCTGGTCTTTGGGTTTCCGGCACATTCCATGTTTTGCACTTGGTCCTGAAAAGGTACCCTCACTGATAGAGACTTAAAGCCAGAAATATTTCTGTTAGGTATAATACTTGAAACTTATAATAAAGGGAATACATATCTAATACTACATGTGCTGAGAGCATTGAGAATTGTAATTGCACAATTGTAATTGTGATGAAAATATAATCCGAAAAATATTAGATTGTGCAGAGATGGATAGATTGACATTAAAAATAAAAGACAAGGAAGAAACAGAATATTTTACAACTTGGGACTCATTGTATCAGTGGTTAGATAAAAGAGGTAGAAATTAGAAGATAAAAGATCAGAGGCTCTAATCAGATTCAATGCTCTAAAGAGAGGAAGGCAGACTGAAGGAGGCTCTGAGTGCGTGAGAACATCCTAATCCCGAGGTGAATTTGGGATAAAATCCCTCCCTTTGGGACTTTAAAGGCAGCAGTCAGTTCTTCAGCTGGGCAGGAAGGGTTGGTGAGGGGGCAGGAGAAACAGGCAAGAGTTTTTACCAGACAGATCCTTACCTCCCATTGGAGATCCTTCAAAAAGCCCCTTAGGAACAATAACAAATGAATTGAAACAACATTCCCAATGGAAAGGGACCTACTTTCTGTGGGTCGTTCAGTCCAATCCAGACATTTCCATTACTTTTCATATAGTCAGAGATGTACTCGGCCAAGTCAGCTGCCTCTTCCTTGCTATGGATGGAGGCGAGGTGGCAACCTGGGTTGAATTTCCTGCACAACATCTGGGAGAGAACGACAACAGGAGAAGTCATTTGTTAAGCAGAGAAGAACCATTTGTGTGTATGTGTGTGTGTCCATTTGAGAAAAGAGCATTGCCACCAGATGGTTCTAGCCACCCTCTTCACTCTGTTGAGCACCATGGATGTCTTTGCTAGTGTGTGCAGCTCTTGAATAGTTCCTTGCTTAAATTCATGATTCATTTCTTTATAATCTGTGATCGCCATCACTTAAGAGGCAAGGAGATCTGAAGATGCCATCCATGTTGTCAATGAAACATCAGGAGATCTGTTGTCTACAAGGTGGTCACTCAACCTTGAAGCTCAACACTGCTCAACAGGTATGGGTCACGAAAGCCTAAACCAGTGTATAGTCCATAGAATATCTGCATCCCAGACAATCCTAAAATCATGACCTTTGCTATCTGTTCATGCACCAGCTTCGTGGCCCTCCACTTCATCCCAGCCAGAGTGGATTTGGGGACAATGCAAGGCTCCCCCTAGGCCTCTCCTCTTCCTGGGCTAAGGGATTCACAGACACACAACACTTCTAACCTCTGCGTCATTCCAGGTCTTGAGCTGATCATTGACCTTGTAGCAAAACCCATTCATGGGCAGCCAATCATTGGGACAACAACAGCCTTTCACTCCTATGTGGGAAGAGAGAAAGCCCAATGAGAAGATGGCCAGGAGAAAAGGAGGAGGAGACAGCTGGGTCTGCAGAACATTCTTGACCTGTTGGGTTGCAAACATCTTTGATGGCAATAAATTGAAACTGAAAACTTCAAATAGAACAGCTGTATTTGCAGAATGTTCAACAACTGGGTAGGCTTAGCCTTGGTTTAGTTCCTTGAAGCTTCATGTCTTGTGTGAATCTGTCCCCTTTCATTGATTTATCATTCAGTGAACTCTGCTAAGTCAGAGAATGGATTCTTTCAAGAACCAGGTTGTTGAGTGGGACAAAGTATAGGGATTCCGTGGGTCAGTTCTGGAGGATCTGCGGTTGCCTCTTGGATGACCCATAACTACTCAGGGGGATTCAGGGGTGATTATTTGTAGGCTGCCCCCTGCAAGGAGTGGGAGGACTCAATGTTTCATGATAAAAGCATGGATCTTTTGCTAAGCTTTCAACTATGGTATTAATTTTGCTTTGTATCCTTGCAACCAGCCCTGAATCTTGGAGCAGAGAGATAGGGTGAGATCTAAATTGCCCAAAAAGCCAAACAGAAATAAAAGCAATTTTGGGGCACAGATTCTAGGGGGTCAAATCAGGAGGAGGTTCAGAGGCAAGAGCTTTGATCTCTCTGGACACCAGAGACCCCACCAGAGACTCACCGCTTAGGGAAAGGGCCACGACCAGCAAGCTGAGGCTCACAAAGATGAATTGCCCCATGGTCTTCCTTCCTTCGCTGCAGAGAAGAACAAAGAGGGAAGAAGTGAGGGGGGGGGACTAGGCACATGGTAAGACCCCATCAGGAAGGGGGACCCAACATCCAACCCAGGATGAAGCTGGGAGTCCCATAGTTTGTCTCAGAATTTTGCTCTAGCTCAACTGGGACCCATTTCCCCTTCCTTGGTCATGCAACAGCCTTGACAGTGGATCACAGTGGATTTTGCAATGGCATACAATGGTCAGGGGCCTCTCTTAGAAAGGGTCTCCTAAAAGTCTGTCTTTCTCTCCCACAGAGATCCCCAATAGATCTGTTCCTCCCTGCCTGAGGGGCCCTCCAGCAGATCCCTTCCTGGAACCTGGGCATTGCCTGCAGCAACTTTAAAGAGGTCCCTTCAGATGGAGAGAGACTCCCAGGAGTGATCTGATGCAAGGACCTCACCTGCCATGTTCCCCCAGGTGGGAAAGCAGCACTCACCTGTCAACTCTGGGTCTTTGTCTGAGGTGTTGAAGCCCAACTAAACACCCCGAGGTGGAGATTGAAGCAGGATGATGTGGCTCTGCACAGAAGGAGGACATGGGGAGGTTCCCTTCAGCCAGGTCTTTTATATCCCCAAACCGCAAAACCCACCAACCTGAACATCAGGGTGTCATGTGTGGCCCCCTTTCCCCATTACCGGCTTAAACCCCCCAGCAGTTAGAAACACACACAGAGACACGTGTACATAGGTTGCTCCGAAGCTTTCATAACGTAGTTGTCATTTCAGCCGGTTGGCATGTCCTACATGCTTTGTTTAGTAATATTTGAGCAATATTTGTGAGCCTGTGGTTTTGCTCCGTCCTGCATTCATTGTGCCTAGAGCACAGTGGGAGTTACACAAAGCAAGCCATGCCTCTGGCCTCGTGTTTTCATGAGCCTTCTCCTCTGCTTAGCCCAACTATCTCACCCAGGCATTCCCATGCAAAGCTATTTAATTCATGTGTTTAGCAAAGCTGATTAATGCTTTTGGTTGCAGGCTTAGTTTTCCCTGATCACATTTGGCTCCTTGGATAGCAAGTCTCCTGCCGAAGCGAATGGAGGAATTTATAGGCAAAGGCAACACAAGGCAAGGGGGTAAATTTCTTTTTGGGGGGGGGTTGGTGAAGGGAGAGAGAAAGTCTTGTGTTTCAGAAGGGAGTTTTGGTCTAAAAACCAGGAAGTAGCTTATTTGCAGAAAATATCTATCAACAGGCCAAAGACACAAAACGTGACTCCCTGGAGTTGAATTAGATTCTATTCATTTCAAACATTTATGTAGCTGCCCTACATGGCTCAGGGCCAGGTTATCTTTGAGACCGCCTTGCATAGCTCCCAGTGACTGGTAAGATCCCAGAGAGCTTCTCCAGGTCTCACTAACAATGCACATGGGAGGGCCTTCTCTGCGGCTGCCCCAGCTCTCTGGAATGGTTTTTTAAAAAATGTATTGTGAGCCGCCCTGAGTCTCCGGAGAGGGGCGGAATATAAATTAAATTAAATTAAATTAAATTAAATTAAATTAAATTAAATTAAATTAAATTAAATTAAATTAAATTAAATTAAATTAAATTAAATTAAATGAACTCCAGGCAGGGCTGTCTTACACCATTATGGGCAAAGCAGTGTATGACAACTACTCACTGGAATAAAATTGGTCGATAAAATTACACATATATTTATTTTATTGGCACTTCCAACAAAATCGGCATTGAAACACTAAAAACATGCTGTGCAGCAACAACTAATCAACATGATCAACATCTGAACAATACACGAGGCTTGAAAAACACAATAGTACTCAGTAAGCCACACAGTTGCTGCATTTATATGATACAAGGTGCACTGAAGGGTTAACCTACACAGATGAGCTCCTGGGGCCCATCAGGCGTTAAGGCAGCCCTGACTCCAGGTGGCTCCCAATCAACAATTAAGCAACACCAATAACAAAGAACAGGGGCTCCGTGTCCAAGCAGGTGAAATCCAGGTGAAGCCCCATCCCTGCTCCTTCCAACCTTTATACAGATCAATACTTACAAACAAACAAATGAACAGAACAAAAACTCACTCATGGCTTCATATTGTCAGGATAACAAAAACACCTCTTGTGTTTGCATGGAATCTATCACAGCCTTGCAAGGACAGAGGAATTCATCCCCTTTACTTTTCAGCTAAGAGAAAGAAATGGCTCATGTGGAATGCAGGAGAAAATGGGATATTCTATTACTTATAAGAGGGGGGATTTCTGTTGGGGGTGGGTGAAGGGAAAGAGAAATTCGTTTATTTCAGAAAGTCGTTTTGGTTTAAAAAACAGGAAGTAACTTCTTTGGCACATCAACAGGCCAAAGACACACAACTCCTTGGAGGTGAATCAGATTCTGTTTATTTATTCATTTAGTTAAAACATTTATATAGCTGCCCATAGGATATTGAACTTTGGGGGTCTCCCAAATAATATTTCAACCTAGAAATAAGGATAAATTTTCTGAGAGTGAGAACAATCAACCCATGGAATAGAAGTTGTCTTCAGAAGTTGTGGGAGTTTCATCCCTGGAAGCCTTCGAGGAGACTGGGCTGCCACCTGTCAGAAATGGAGGAGGGTCTCCTGCTTGGGTGGGTGGGTGGGTGGGTTGGATTAGATGACTCACAAGGTCCATTCCAACTCTGTTATTCTAGTCTATTCTGTGTTTAAACCAACATTATAAAACAACCCAAGACGTACATCTATTAAAACAGTAAACAGTAAACTCCTGGCATGGAAGTGAAGCTTCTGCATGCAGTCCCCTCCTGAACAGATTTAGAATAGAATTCTCTGAAGGAATTCCACAAATCCTAGAGGAGTTACCGTATTGCAACTTTGCGTGCTCATAGATGCCCAGTTGGGAGATTTGCAGCAAGAACAGGATCAGTTGTGCAAGCCCAATCCTGGATCGCAAGGCTTGCTCTCTTCACACCTACTACAACTGATCTGGGGACGGAGAGCTGATGCAACTGGAGCAGCTGCTGAGGAAAGGCAAAGAGGAAGGGATTTAGTGCTTTGCTTTATCTGTGGCAAGCCGGGGCATATCGTTCGAGTTTGCTCAGCCAGGTGCCCAGGGAAGGAGAGCGGGATGACCAGCAGGGCATAAAAGGAGCATCAGCCCACTTACTATTCACAGGTTCAGGGAAACGACAGTGGGGCCTTTCTCAAGTGCTCAAATGGGGAGGGGAGTATTCAGCTTATAAAGAGCTTATGAAGTTCATATGGGTCAGGGTACGCTCTTAATGGCTTCTGACCGGTTGGGACAGAAGGGACAGGTTCTGATCTGCACAGACCACAATTACGAGGACCTCAAAACAAGGTCACAATAAGGGATCATTACCCACCGTCTCTAAGATCAGATTTGATGGACCGATTACAGATGGCTCACATATTGACCAAGCTGGATCTCAGGAACGCTTATGACCACATTAGAGTCAAAGAAAGACATGAGTATTTGACAGCTTTTGATATCAGGAATGGTGAGTTTGAAGGTGCAATTATTCTTTTTGGACTGGCTGATTGTAAATGTACAGCACTATTTTTCAGATTTATGAATTAATTTTTTCAGATACAATTGCCAAATTTCTGGTGATTTATCTAGATGACATCTTGATTTACTCTGAGGATGCAGAGGCTCAGGTCCAGCAGGAGGTGTTGCAAAGACTATGGAAGAAAAAAATGTTTGCCAAGCTGGAGAAGTTTGACTTCGACACTTTTGACAATTGGACCACTTGGGCTGCTTCCCCACTTCCAATTCCTTATTGTGGTGCTGGTGTTCCTGGGACACATGAGCTAAGGATGGTGGGAGTGAAGCCATCTATACTGTACAAGCTAAACAAACCAGGTGCCCTTTTGGGGCAGCAGTGATAGAAGAAGATGCTGGAGGGAGATGATAACTTTAGTGACAACAGGGAAGCAAGAATTCATAGCTATGTGAGGAGGCAGTGCTAAGCAGTGGTGAGATCCTGATTTAACAACCGGTTCAGTGATCGCACGCTTTGTGCACGCATGCATGCTTTGCGCACATGTGTGCCTGACGCGTGCTTTGCATGCGTGCACAGTTTGAAGAAATCTTCACTTCCATGTTTCTTCAGATGAGAAACACAGCAATCTGCTCTGTTTTCCCTGCAAATCAGCTGAGAAGATAAAGGTAGGAAAATAGCGCGGGTGGGCCCATCTGATCATATTGGTGAACCGGTTCTCTCCCAGCTGATAGTTGGAGCTACCGGTTCTTCTGAACCGGTCCGAACTGGTAGAATCCCACCACTGGTGCTAAGCCTCCTCTGTATTTGACCAAGGAAATCACATGGATAATCAATGTAAAACATTATAAGGGCAGGAAAGTGGGTTCCCAACCCTCCAATTAAAACGAGATGGACTTCCAAGAGAGCAAAGTAGCATCATGGATGGTCCTTCTGAAGAAGCACCCCTCCCCATTAAGGCCAAGCCTTGCCAGGCAGAAGATTGTGGGGTCTTGAGCTTCAGACCACCACAGTCTCCTGGCTCTGCAGAATAAAAAAGGCCAGTCTTGCTAGACAGAGTTTATTTGATCTTCTGGTCCATCAGGAGGAGCAAAATCAGATCCAAGCTACATAAAGCAAACCATTCCATGAAGCGAAGGGGTGCATTGGAGAGATTTTGGCAGGCAGGGGGGCTTCCTTGTTTCTCCAGGTTTCATCACTGTGGAGCAGGAAAAGGAGCTATCAGCATTGGCAGAGAAATGGCTTCAACTTCTCGCAGTCTGAAGTTTTCCATTGGAAATATTCTGGGCAGGAAAAAGAAAGATTTGATTCCCCCTTTGAAGTGACTCCTTCATAGTCCCAAAAGATCATTTTGATGGCTTCTCCCTCATTCTTAGGAGATCATGAGGACACCACAGGTGGAGAACCTCACCTGTCTTAGGGCTCAGCATGTTGTGGCAACCCAGATAACGTAGCTAACCACCGAGTTAATTATGTCTGGGGTTTTTAGGTTGTTCTTGTATTTGGTTTTGAAGTGTAGGAGGCATCTGTCAACTTTTCTCTTCCCTAGTCTTTTAGTGGCTGAGATTTGTCTGACTATGATGGGATAGACAGGGGTCCCCAACACCAGGGCACTGGCCCACTAGTGGGCGAAGAGAGATTCAGAACTGGGCAGTGGAAGTGGGAGACAAGCACAGGCACACATCCACACTTGCACAAGCAGCGGTTGAACATGTCTACACGCACTCCATTTGCCAGCCACTCTCACGGAACCTCCCTTCCCCCCCTTGCTGGTCCACAGAGCCAGAAAGATTGGGGAACTTTGGGGTAGAAGATTGATGCATATTTAAGCAGGAAAGAGGAATAAGGGGTCAGCTACGGCTAGGAGATCCTTTTTACCAAATCATGTAATGCACTAATTGCTCCCTTGAGGCCTTGCTCAGAGTAACTCATGCCTTGGTCACCGCCTATTTGGACTACTGCCATGTGCTCTAGGTGGGGCTGCCCTTGAGGTCCACCCGGAAATGTCCACTGGACATGAAGCAGCGTGTAAGCAACAGGGGCCTCTAGGTTTGCCCACGTAAGATCTCTGTTGGGAAAGCTGCAGTGGCTTCACATTTTTTTCTGAGCACAATTCAAAGTGCTGGTCCTTAGCCTTAAAGCCTTGCGCTGATTACCTTGGGACTCCCCCCGTGGAGCCCCTTCCCCTCTGAAGTTCAACCAAGCCCCACCCTTTTAGGCTTGGAGGGTGTAGCTCCCTCCCCCAAAGGCTGGGAGAATATTGGCTGATTTCAAATCAGAAATCTGATTGGGTGCCAGGTTTTTGTTGTGTTAGATTTATATTGTTACTACAGTTTCTATTTTAACTTTCGATTGGGAGTAGGTTATAAGATGGGGGGGGGGAGAGGCTATACAGGTAGCCCTCAACTTACAACCAAAATTGAGGCCAATATTTTTGTTACTAAGTGAAACACTCGTTAAGTGAATTATGCTCCATTTTAGGAGCATTCTTCCGCAGTTATTAAGTAAATCACTGCAGTTAATAATATGGTTGTTAAGTGAATCTGGCTTCTCCAGTTGTTTGTCAGACAGCCACAAAAGGGGATCACAGGACCCTGGAGACACTGAAACCGTCACAAATATGAGTCAGTTGCCAAGCGTCTCAATTTTGATCATGTGACCCTGGGGATGCGGCAAAGGTCGTAAGTGTGAAAAATGGTCAGAAGTCACTTTTTTCAGTGATGTTGTAACTTTGTTGTAAGTCAAGAACTACCTGTACAGCTGTTAAATAAATAAATAAATAAATAAATAAATAAATAAATAAATAAATAAATAAATAAATAAAAGCAGTTGTCAGTTGCTGCAATTGCACCCCAGCTGCTTCCCGCAACTTCTGGGCTTACTTGAACTTTTCTTCAGCTGAACGCACAACTTGTCCTCTGAATTATTGGGCTCCTCAACCGCCCAGGCTACGTAGTTGGTTCTGGATCTGTCTGTCCACTCCCATTGGTCTTTCTGTAATGACAGGGGAGCCACGTTAGCCAACTGAGGAAGGAGCTCTGGCTCTTCTGGGTCCAGATCAGAAACGAAAATTGTCAGGTTTTAAGGGTCTCTCCCTCCCTCCCCTCAATCTCGGTTCATCTGAAACAGCTCAGCAGAGTTAAACTTGGTGAATACTTGGATGAGGGACAATCAGGAGATCCCGGGGAAGAAACAACCTGGAGGTCTTTGTGAAGTCATCATACAGCTTGAGAGCCCTCTTGTCTCATGCTCAATGCGGTGGCAGCTCTGGAAGATACCGATTGATCTCAGAAAGGTAAACAGGGTCAAATTCAATGAGTCCTTGGATAGGAGACCATCAGCAAAATTCCAGGCCTGTATGTGAAACTTGGAAATTTGTGTGTTTGTGTGTTGTGTGTGTGTGTGTGTGTGAAACCTAAACTGTTGTAGGAGATGACAGCCTGCCCAAGGGAGGGGTCAAGCATATCAATCAATCAATCAATCAATCAATCAATCAGAATAGAGCAGGAAAGGGACCTTTTAGTCCAATCCCCTGCTCAAGCAGGAAACCCTATCCTATTTCAGACAAATGGCTGTCTAATCTCTCCTTTAAAATCTCAAGTGTCGAAGCCCCCACAACTTCTGGAGTTAATTGTCCTCACTGTTAGGAAGTTTCTCCTTAATTCTAGGTTGCTTCTCTCCTTGATGAGTTTCCGTTCATTGTTTCTTGTCCTGCCTTCCGGAGTGTTGGAAAATAAGTTGTCCTCATTCCTTATTTCATGTCCTGTCAACTGTGTTGTTGCCACAAAAAAACACTTGTATTCACAAAGTCACCGGGAACTGAGCTCAATTCCAGGGAAACGTCCCAAGACAAATTCCTTGTGTGTCCAATCACACTTGGCCAATAAAAAATTCTATTCTATTCTTTCTCTACGATCAAGCGACTTTCACGAATTGAAAATGCAACAGAGCACAAGATGTTCTGTTGGTAAGAGAAATGAGCAATTTCTGCGCAAAATAAATGAAGGGGAAGAAAGAACAATCCTCCCAGGTTGGGACTCGCAGTCCCCAAATTAATGACCCACCTGAGTTTGAAGAAGCTTTAGAGGCCATTCAATGGGCCATAAAGAGGAAGGCAGACTGAAGGAGGAGCTGAGTGTGTGAGATGGCCTGGATCCTGAGATGGGGGGGGGAGGGTCAGAAGAGAATTGGGCCCATTTTGGCTTTAAACATACCAGTCAGTTCTCCAAGTGGGCCTGAATGGTTGGTGGGAGGAATGTTATTTATTGGAGTCAATAACATTTTTCAGAGGTTTTGTCCAAGGTGAGAGTTTTTATCAGAGAGATCCCGACCTCCCATTGGACGATCCTTCAGGAAGCCCCATAGAAGTGGTAAATATGGATTTGTGAACATTAGCAACAGAAAGAGACCTACTTGCTCTGGATCACTCAGTCCAATCCAGACAGATTTAGCAATTTTGATGTAGTCGGAGACGTACTCGGCCAAGTCATGCGATAATTCACCACTATGGATGGAAGCAAGGTGGCAGCCTGGTTTGTATTTCCTGCAGAACATCTGGGAGGGAGCCACAAGGGAGAAAGGCACTTGTTAAGGAGACAAGCAAATGTGTGTGTGTGTGTGTGTGTGTGTTAGTTTGTGAAAGTGAGAGAAGAGCCAGGGAATCTGATTGCATGGTCCTAGCCACTGTCTTGACTGCGTTGATTCCCTTCAGATGCCTTTGCTAGATTCTGCAGCTCTTGAACATTTCTAGATTCAGGAGATAAACTCTCTGATCCCATCACTTCAGAGGCAAGGAAGTCTGAAGATGCCACCAGGGTTGCCAGGGAAACATCAGGAAATCTGTTGTCTGGATTATGGTCACTCAGCCCTGAGGCTCAGCACTGCCCAACAGATGCTGGCCATGAAAGCCCAGACCAGCATATCGTCCATAGAATACTTGTGTTTCAGACCGTCCTAAGATAACTGTCCTTGCTACCTTTCCATGCACAGAGTCTGAGGGGCTGTGCATGGCTATCTCTAGGCTTCTCCTCTGCCTGAATTAGGATGTTCACAGGCACACAAGCACTTCTAACCTCAGCATCGCTCCAGCTCCTTTGTTCATCAAAGACCTTGTAGCAAAACCACTTCTTGCCAAGCCAACTACTGGGACAACGTTTGGCTCCTGTGTGGGAAGAGAGGAAGCCCAATGAGAAGATGGCCAAGAGAGGATGAGGATGAGGAGACAGCAGGTTCTGCAGAACAACATGCTTACAGTCCTGCATTGCAAACATCTCTGATAGAATAGAATAGAATAGAGTAGAGTAGAGTAGAGTAGAGTAGAGTAGAGTAGAGTAGAGTAGAGTAGAGTAGAGTAGAATTCTTTATTGGCCAAGTGTGATTGGACACACAAGGAATTTGTCTTTGGTGCATATGCTCTCAGTACACATAAAAAGACAAGATACACTCATCAAGAATCACAAGACACAACAACCAGTGACTCATACGGTACAACAAGCAATCAAATCATACTAGGAAACCATCAATATCAATATAAATTGCAAGGATACAAGCAACGAAGTTACAGTCATGCAGTCACATTGATGGCAATGAATTGAAACTGGCTTGGGTTACAAACACAGCAGCTGAATCTGGTTTAGTCTTGGTTAATTTCCCTGAAAATACACGGCTCCTGTTAATCTGTCCTTTTGGGTTGGTTTGTCATTCAGGGAACCATCAGGAGCCAGAAAATGGATTCCTCCAAGAACCAGGTTAAGCCGGTTTTGCCTTTGCCCACTTGGATCGCTGGTGTCGGCTGCGAAGCTTCATCAGCCAGTCAGACTCAGCAACAATTATCCCCACTTTGGCTACAACCTAGCTAGACTACTGAAACATGGTTGATGTGTTTGTTTGTTTGTTTGTTTAAATTTCTATACCGCCCTTCTCCAATATAGGACTCAGGGTGGTGAACAGCCAAAGTAAAAACAAGACATACAAAATCTAAAAACTGTTTAAAATAATTAAATATTTTGGCCGTAATTAAAACAATTCCAATTTAAAATCAGTTTAAAATTTAACTCGTAATACCTGGCGGGTATTACGGAGACCTGGTTGGGCCTGGAGGGAGGGGTCCCTCTGGTAGAAATGTGCCCACCAGGCTTCCGCGCATTCCATCAGCCGAGGTCACAAGGGAGGGGCGGGGGAGTAGCGGTTATTATTAGAGAAGGCCTTAGGCCCAGGGAGACCACTGTACCTCAGACAGCTGGTTGTGAGTCCCTCCTTGTGAAATGGGGCCATGGGGTTCAGATGGGTTTGCTGATCACGTACCTGGCTCCCTGCCGTGTGGCAGCAACCCTGCCTGAGCTACTCAATGTTATTGCTGCGGTGGCGGTTGATACCCCCAGACTTATGGTCATGGGGGATTTCAACCTGCCGTCCGTGGGTGAGACGTCTGAGGTGGCTCGGGAGTTCATGGCTTCCATGACGGCCATGGATCTGACCCAACTAATTCATGGCCCTACGCACACTGGGGGAAACACACTGGACTTGCTTTTTGTCTCTGGACAGTGGTTGAGTGATCTTGAGATAGGGGATGTAGTCATCGAGCCCTTGTCATGGTCGGATCACTCTCTCCTTCGCCTTGACCTTCGTACCGCGACACCCCGCTGCAGGGAGGTGGAACCGATAAGATGGTACCGCCCCAGGCGCCTGATGGAACCCGATAGGTTCCAGACGGAGCTTGGGCCAATTCCTGAGGTTCTGGCTCACGCCTCGACTGGAGACCTAGTGGCCGCCTGGGATAGGGCGGCCGCTGGGGCCCTGGATCGAGTCGTGCCTTTGCGGCCTCTGACCCGGCGTGGATCTCGCCTGGCTCCTTGGTTTACCAAGGAGCTGAGGGGATGAAGCGCCGGAAAAGACGCCTAGAGAGTAGTTGGAGAGCTAGTCTTTCTGAATCGGACCGGACACTGGTTAGATCCCATATTAGGACTTACCTAGTGGCGATAAAAGCAGCAAAATGTATGCATTTTGCTGCTCTTATTGCGTCATCAGATAATCGCCCGGCCGCCCTGTTTAGGGTGACCCGCTCCCTGCTCCACCAGGAAGCGTGGGAGGACCCCTTGGAGGGAAGAGCCGAGGACTTTGTTCAGTATCTGTATGACAAAATCACTCAGATTCGGGAAGGTCTGGACTCTGACTGGGTAGATCCAGCGAGAGTGACGGAGGCAGGTCTTGAGACTGTTATCTGGGATGAGTTTGATCCTGTGACCCCAGATGACGTGGACAGGATTCTGGGTAGATTGAACGCGACCACATGTTTGTTGGACCCGTGTCCCTCCTGGTTAGTGCTGGCTTCCCGGGAGGTGACGTGAGGCTGGCTCCAGGGGATTATAAATGCTTCATTGGGTGAGGGTGTCTTCCCCGCCGCCCTTAAGGAGGCGGTGGTGAAGCCCCTCCTCAAGAAGCCTTCCCTGGACCCGGCAATATTGGCTAATTATCGTCCAGTCTCCAACCTTCATTTTGTGGCGAAGGTTGTTGAGAGTGTGGTTGCGGGACAGCTTCCCCAGTACCTGGATGAAGCGTCGTATCTGGATCCGTTCCAGTCGGGTTTCAGGCCTGGATACAGCACGGAAACGGCATTGGTCGCGTTGGTTGATGATCTCTGGAGGGTTCGGGACAGGGGCTGCTCCTCTGTCCTGGTCCTGTTAGATCTCTCAGCGGCTTTTGATACCATCGACCATGGTATCATGCTGCACCGGTTGGAAGAGTTGGGGGTGGGAGGCACCGTACTAAGGTGGTTCTCCTCCTTTCTCTCCGACCGGTCGCAGTCTGTGTTGACAGGGGGGCAGAGGTCGACCCCGAGGCCCCTCATATGTGGGGTGCCGCAGGGATCGATCCTCTCGCCCCTTTTGTTCAACATTTATGTAAAGCCGCTGGGCGAGATCATCCGTGGTTTTGGGGTGAAGCACCATCAGTACGCGGATGACACCCAGCTGTACATCTCCACCCCGGACCACCCCAACGATGCCCTTGAAGTGATGTCCCAGTGCCTGGAGGCCGTACGGATCTGGATGGGGAGGAACAGGCTCAGGCTCAACCCATCCAAGACCAAGTGGCTGTGGTTTCCGACGTCCCGATATAGTCAGCTAATGCCATCGCTGACTATTGGGGGTGAATCGCTGGCCCCCACGGAGAGGGCTCGCAACTTGGGTGTCCTCCTGGATTCACGGCTGTCGTTAGAAGAGCATGTGATGGCCGTGTCCGGGAGGATTTTTCATCAGGTTCGCCTGATCCGCCAGTTGCGTCCCTATCTAGATCGGGACTCCCTACACACAGTCACTCATGCCCTCGTTACTTCTCGTCTGGATTACTGCAACGCTCTCTACATGGGGCTCCCCTTGAGGTGCACTCGGAGGCTCCAACTGGCGCAGAGTGCGGCCGCGCGGGTGGTGATGGGAGCGACATGGAGTTCCCATGTGACACCTCTCCTGCGCGAGCTGCACTGGCTCCCGGTGGTCTTCCGAGTGCGCTTCAAGGTTCTGGTTATCACCTTCAAAGCGCTCCATGGCTTAGGACCTGGTTATTTACGGGACCGCCTGCTACCACCAATAGCCTCCCACCGGCCAGTACGCTCCCATAGAGAGGGGCTCCTCCGGGTGCCGTCGGCCAAACAATGTCGGCTGTCGGCCCCTAGGGGGAGAGCCTTCTCTGTGGGGGCACCTACGATTTGGAACGAGCTCCCCCCGGAGATACGTAGGATCCCGGATCTGCGCACCTTCCGCCGCGCGCTTAAGACCTTTCTATTTTATCAAGCTGGCCTGGCCTAAATCTTCCCCCTTTTTAAATGTGGAAATTTTAAATTTTTAAATTTTAAACTCGTCTTTTTATAGGGGTATGGGTAAGGCATTTTAAATTGGGGAGCCATTTTAGATTTAATTCTGTTTTAAACGTATTTTAATTGTTTATATTGTATGTTTTTAACTTTGGCTGTTCACCGCCCCGAGTCCTTCGGGAGAGGGGGCGGTATAAAAATCTAATAAATAAATAAATAAATAATAAACTCAAGCCAGCCCAGCTAGTTGAAATAAATGGGTTTTCAGGGCCCGACGAAAAATCCGGAGGTCTGTTATTGTACGTATCTCTGGGGGGAGGTTGTTCCAGAGGGCGGGCGCTGCCACAGAGAAGGCTCTCCCCCTGGGGGTTGCCAGCTGACACTGTCCGGCGGACGGCACCCTGAGGAGCCCCTCTCTATGAGAGCGTACTGGCCGGTGGGAGGCTATTGGTGGCAGAAGGCGGTCTCCTAGATACCCCGGCTCTAAGCCATGGAGCGCTTTAAAGGTGGTCACCAACACCTTGAAGCGCACCCGGAAGACCACCGGGAGCCAGTGCAGCTCGCGCAGGAGAGGTGTCACATGGGAGCGCCCCGTCGCTCCCATAATCCCCCACGCGGCCGCATTCTGGACCAGCTGGAGCCTCCGGGTGCCCCCCAGGGGGACCCCTGTAGAGACCGTTGCAGTAGTCCAGGCGGGAGGTAACGAGTGCCTGAGTGACTGTGCGTAGGGAGTCCCGATCTAGAAAGGGGCGCAACTGGCGTATCAGGCGAACCTGATAAAAAGCCCCCCTGGCCACGGCCGTCAGATGCTCTTCTAAAGACAGCCGTGCGTCCAGGAGGACGCCCAAGTTACGAGCCCTCTCCGTGGGGGCGAGTGATTCACCACACAAAGGTGTGGCTACCTTTGACGGTCTCCTGAAATTGCAACTGCTGCAGAAGGCATCAGCCGAGTAATCGACTAGTGCAAAGAAGGGAGATCACCAGGATCTTTCCAGAAGGATCCCCACTGGCCTCCTGGATGCCCCCAAATAGCCGAATAGCTGACTACTTGTGGGACTGTCCCTCTGCCACAGTCCCACGGGGGAAAGGCCCGTCTGAAGTTGCCCTATGCCAGAGGCTCAGTTCTTAGATCCACAGGAAAGGGTCCAAGGTCTGGTGTGGGGTCCCATGGAGAAAAATCCCTAGGAAGAGGTAGGGGGCGCTCTGCTCCTAATGATAAATGCAGGGGAATGGCCATGGTGGGGCGGTGGTCAGAGTGCAGTCCTGCAGGCTACTTCTGCTGACTGTCAACTACTTGCACTTTGGCACTTTGCATCTCACCAGGCTCAAGGTTGACACAGCCTTCCATCCTTCCAAGGTCAGTAAAATGAGGACCCCCAGATTGTTGGGGAGGAGGGGGGGGGAGGTCAAGAGGCTGACTCTGTAAACCACTATTCTACTTTAATTTTTTAATTGATTTATTTAATATATGTGTATGCCGCCCATCTCATTATTGAAATGACTTGTGAATGATAAGAGGACCTATTTTTCATTAAACCCTTTAACTATTAAACAAGTTTAAGAGTATGAATTTTGATTGCATTAATTTTGCTTTGTTTTTGCCCTGTTGCAAACAGTCCTGGGTCCTGTAGCAGAGAAATAAGGTGAGTATCAGGTTTTCAGGCCGTCTTCAAATAAATTGCGTCTCAAACAAAGTCCTTTTTGAAACAGACTTCCATTTTATTTAGCACGGCAACTTTTACACTGACTCCATGCAGCCAGCACTGAGGTGCTGCCCCAAAATCCCTCCTCTTCCTTCCCCCACTCCTCTGCATTCATTGGCCATCTTCCCAATCATTCACCCCTAATCTACTGCTCCAATTCAAAGAATTGCCCCCCCCCATCCATCTCCTAGGGGACGTTATCTCCAGCTAAAATAAGTAGGTGAAAGGCAACCGTCCCGTTGCAGACACTTGCGTTCTCCTTCTCATGTCAGCACTAGGATAAATGCATCTTGATGTGCTGACAGTGAGATCTAAATTCTGTAATAAGCCAAATGGGAATGAAAGCAACTTCAGGGAGGGGATTTGGGGAGGGTCGAATCAGGAAGGAGGTCAGAGGCAAGAGAATTGGCCTCTCCAGAAATGAGAGACCCCGTTGGAACTCACCAGTTAGGGAGAAGGCCACGACCAGCAAGCCCAGGGTCACAAAGAGGAATTGCCCCATGGTCTTCTCTCCTGCAGAGAAGAGCAACGAGTAGAGTAGAAGAAGGGGGAGCAAGGACCTTGGGAGGGACTCTTCAGGAAGGGCGATCCAACATCCAACCTGTGACCAAGCTGGGAACCCCAAACTTTGGTTTCCACTTTTTCACTTGCCCAGCTGGACATAATTTCTCCCTCCTTGGTCATCCAGCAGCCTTGGTGGGTCACAGTGGATCCTGCATTGCTCCGTAAAGGGCAGAAGGGGCCTCCCCTGGAAAGTCTCTCCCGTCCATCTCTTTCTCTTCCCCAGAGATCCCCCCAGAGACCCCTTGCTCCCTGACTCCTGCAGATCCCCTGCTGGAACATGGACATCGGGTGCAGCCCCCTGCAAGTGTTCCCATGAGAAAGAGACACAAAGCATTCTCATGCTGGGGCCTCACCTGGCCACACTCACCTGTCCCTTCCTCTCCTTAGGTAGCAATTCTGCTCAGTGGCAACTCCAGGCTTCCCTCCAGCAAAGGGAATGGAGGCATTTATAGGGAAGGATGGGGGTGAATATCTGTTGGAGGGGGGGAGGGCAGAGGGAGAGAGAATTTGCTTTGCTTCAGGATTTCTGGTCCTGCTTAACAATCTGGAAGAAACTTGTTTGCATCACTACATTTGGAACACAATGAAGGCACACAACTTGACTTCTGGGGGTTAATCAGATTGACCGATTGATAACCGTGTTCCCTAATCTTTCGAGGTTGGTGGACCAGAAAGGATGGCGGTGGCTGCAGGGGTGGGGAGAGAGGGTGTGGTTTCATGCACACACACCACTTTCAGAAATGCAGCTTTGCACGCCCGCATTTGCACACTCACCTACCACTTCTGTGGCTGGCTCCGAATGCGTGGCGGCCCCACACCAGGCTGTGGACCGAGAGTTGGGGACCCCTATATGGAGTCTGTTTGGCACCACTGTCCACCCTGAAGCCAAGGATGACCCTTAAGTGCTGGTACCACCTTCCGGTCCCCACACTCACCCCCACTGCCTGGTCATCAGAACTCGGAGGCCCCAGATTTCACCTCTTTCTGCTGAATGCCAAGTGATTCTTCAATAAACTCCCTCACCTATGAGAGGGGAGAGAGCTATCATGGCCTATTGACAGAAGGACTCGCTTCCTTCTTCCTTCTCCTCTTCTTCTTCTTCCTTGTTTTCCTTCCAAGGGGAAGAAGGCAACTTTTGGCTTGTGGCACAGAGTGTCTATCCTTTGTAGTGCTCTCTCGATCGATTGTTAACCTGCCAAAGACCAACAAAACTGCTGCTCTGGGAGTTTTGGGGATCCCTGTTAAGAGCCCTGAGATCTTACAGACATGGCACCTGGGTTCTCTCTACCCACTCCATGGGTAGAGGCCCAGGATGGCCACATTAGGGGATTTGTCTTAGCAAACATAGTCCTCTGGCAACTAAGTCCAGAAATCATGGATACAGCTACTTAAATTTAATTGAAATATGAGAAAAATCTCCCTGGGGATAGGATCTGTCCAACCATAGAAGCAGTCAGCTATGGCTAGGAGATCCTTTTTACCAAATCATGTAATGCACTAATTGCTCCCTTGAGGCCTTGCTCAGAGTAACTCATGCCTTGGTCACCGCCTATTTGGACTACTGCCATGTGCTCTAGGTGGGGCTGCCCTTGAGGCCCACCCGGAAATGTCCACTGGACATGAAGCAGCGTGTAAGCAACAGGGGCCTCTAGGTTTGCCCACGTAAGATCTCTGTTGGGAAAGCTGCAGTGGCTTCACATTTTTTTCTGAGCACAATTCAAAGTGCTGGTCCTTAGCCTTAAAGCCTTGCGCTGATTACCTTGGGACTCCCCCGTGGAGCCCCTTCCCCTCTGAAGTTCAACCAAGCCCCACCCTTTTAGGCTTGGAGGGTGTAGCTCCCCCCCCCCCGAAGGCTGGGAGAATATTGGCTGATTTCAAATCAGAAATCTGATTGGGTGCCAGGTTTTTGTTGTGTTAGATTTGTATTTTTACTACAGTTTCTATTTTAACTTTCGATTGGGAGTAGGTTATAAGATGTGGGGGGGAGAGGCTATACAGGTAGCCCTCGACTTACAACCAAAATTGAGGGCAACATTTCTGTTACTAAGTGAAACACTTGTTAAGTGAATTATGCTCCATTTTACGAGCATTCTTCCACAGTAATTAAGTAAATCACTGCAGTTATTAAGTTAATAATATGGTTGTTAAGTGAATCTGGCTTCTCCAGTTGTTTGTCAGACAGCCACAAAAGGGGATCACAGGACCCCGGAGACACTGAAACCGTCACAAATATGAGTCAGTTGCCAAGCATCTCAATTTTGATCATGTGACCCTGGGGATGCGGCAAAGGTCATAAGTGTGAAAAATGGTCACAAGTCACTTTTTTCAGTGATGTTGTAACTTTGTTGTAAGTCGAGAACTACCTGTACAGCTGTTGTAAATAAATAAATAAATAAATAAATAAATAAATAAATAAATAAATAAATAAATAAATAAATAAATAAATAAATAAATAAATAAATAAGAGCAGTTGTCAGTTGCTGCAATTGCACCCCAGCTGCTTCCCGCAACTTCTGGGCTTACTTGAACTTTTCTTCAGCCGAACGCACAACTTGTCCTCTGAATTATTGGGCTCCTCAACCGCCCAGGCTACGTAGTTGGTTCTGGATCTGTCTGTCCACTCCCATTGGTCTTTCTGTAATGACAGGGGAGCCACGTTAGCCCATTGAGGAAGGAGCTCTGGCTCTTCTGGGTCCAGATCAGAAAGGAAAATTTTGGGCAAAAATAGATAAGTGGTTAGAAAAGATGATAGAAAAACATGTCAATTTTGAACCTGAACTGTTTTTGTTAGGTATAATATCAGAAAAACTTGATAAACAAAGCATAGATTTCATATTGCATGTGTTACCAGCAGCGAGGATTATATTTGCACAATGTTGGAAAAATGAAGAAACATCGCGAGACGAAAAGATAATTAGGAAGATACTAGATTGTGCAGAAATGGAGAGACTTTCGCTGAAGATTAAACAGAAAGAAGACACAGAATATTATGAAACATGGACTTTATTTTGTCAGTGGTTTGAAAAAAGAAGTGGAGATTAAGAATGTAATCTTTACTGTTAAGTAATTATACAAATCCAGACAACACGATGTTTATTAAGCACTAAGAAAATGTAAAGAATAGAAAATCAATAAAATCTTTTTTTTAAAAAAAGAAGAAAGGAAAGTTTTCAGGTTTTAAGGGTCTCTCACTCTCTCTCCAACTGCTCCCTCAATCTCGGTTGATCTGGAGCAGCTGAGAAGAGTTACACATGGTGATTGTTCAGATTCTTGTGGAGGGCTAGCATGGATTAAACTTGTACCCATTTGAGCAACCTTGGTTCCTGATTTCATGTCCTGATAACTATGTTGTTGCCACAAAAAAACCCAAACCAAACCAAAACACTACACTTGTATTCACAAAGTCACCGGGAACTGAGCTCAATTCCAGGGAAACATTTTTTTCCCTCTACAATCAAGTGTCTTTCATGAATTGAAAATGTAACAGAGCACAAGATGTTCTGTTGGTAAGAGAAATGAGCAATTTCTGCGCAAAATAAATGAAGGGGAAGAAAGAACAATCCTCCCAGGTTTGGGACTTGCAGTCCCCAAATTAATGACCCACTGGAGTTTGAAGAAGCTTTAGAGGCCATTCAATGGGCCATAAAGAGGAAGGCAGACTGAAGGAGGAGGTCAGTATGTGAGATGGCCTTGATTCTAAGATCAAGGGGGGGGGGGTCAGAGGAGAATTGGGCTCATTGTGGCTTTAAACATACCAGTTGTCAGGTTTCAAGGTCGTCTCAAATAAATTGCATTTCAAACAAAGTCTTTGATGAAAACCTCCCATTTATTAAGCACGACATTCTAACTCCGACTCCATCGTAGCCAACACTGACTTCCTGACCCCAAACACTCCCTTTCCTTTCCCCACTCCTCTGCATTCATTGGCCATCTTCCAAGTCACTCTACCCCTAATCTACTGCTCCAGCTCAAAGGAATTTCCCCCCTCCCATCCCATCTCCTAGGGGATATTATCTCCAGGGAAAATAAGTAGGTGAAAAGTCAAACGTCCCTTTCCAGATGCCTCCGCTTCTCCTTCTTATGTCAGCACTAGAATAAATGCAGCTTGATGTGCTGACACCAGTCAGTTCTCCAAGTGGGCCTGAATGGGAGAAATGGGCCTGGTGGGAGAAATGACAAGACAGCATAGGAGTAAATAACATTTTTCAGAGGTTTTGTCCAAGGTGAGCGTTTTTATCAGAGAGATCCCAATCCTCCCATTGGATGATCCTTCAAGAAGCTCCATAGAAGTGATAAATATGGATTTGTGAACATTAACAACAGAAAGAGACCTATTTGTTATAAACAGCCCTGGGTCTTGTAACAGAGAAATAAGATTAGACCTAAATTCCATAATAAGCTAAACAGGAATGAGAGCAATTTCAGGGAGGAGAGTGGGGGAGGTCTCATCAGGAAGGGGGTCAGAGGCAAGAGCTCTCTCTAGACAGGAGAGTCCCAGTTGGAACTCACCAGTTAGGGAGAAGGCCACGACCAGCAAGCCCAGGCTCACAAAGAGGAATTGCCCCATGGTCTTCTTTCCTGCAGAGAAGAGCAATGAGTAGAGTAGAAGAAAGGGGAGCAAGGACCTTGGGAGGGACTCTTCAGGAAGGGCGATCCAACATCCAACCTGTGACCAAGCTGGGAACCCCAAACTTTGGTTTCCACTTTTTCACTTGCCCAGCTGGACATAATTTCTCCCTCCTTGGTCACCCAGCAGCCTTGGTGGGTCACAGTGGATCCTGCATTGCTCCGTAAAGGGCAGAAGGGGCCTCCCCTGGAAAGTCTCTCCCATCCATCTCTTTCTCTTCCCCAGAGATCCCCCTAGAGACCCCTTGCTCCCTGCCTCCTGCAGATCCCCTGCTGGAACCTGGACATCGGGTGCAGCCCCCTGCAAGAGGTCCCTTCAGATGGAGAAAGAGACGCAGAGCGAACTGGTGCAGGGGCCTCACCTGTCAGGTGCCCACAGGTGGGAGAGCCACACTCATCTATCCTTTTGCCTCCTTGGGTAGCAGGTCTGCTCAGTGGCAACTGAGTTTTGTGGATGCGTGTTAAGATCCCCAAGATCCTGTAGACATGGCACCTTGGTTGTCTCTGCCCACTCTGTGGAGTTTATTTGAGGCCCATGATAGCCACATTAGGAGAGCGGTTTTAGCAAACATGGTCCTCTGGCAACTAAGTCCAGAAATCATGGATACAGCTACTTAAATTTAATTGAAACATGAGAAAACTTTCCCTGGGGGTAAGTTCTGTCCAGTAGTAGTAGAAGACTTTCCACTGAAGGTGATGGGTTCTCCATCTTGGAGGCTTCCCAAAAGAGGCTTCAGAGATGGCAGAACTGATCTGCATTCTGCAGAGAATGGACTGCATAAGGTGATCACCCTGTGATCCTGTGATCCAGGGTGTGGGATCAAGGGCAGCCAGCCCAAAGTCCCTCTGAAGGGAAGTGCTATAATGTGCTGGGTTATAGTTGCTCCTCTCCCATAATCTCTTCACCATTTCATAACCAAATTGATCCCAATGGAGAGATCCATACATGGGGCAGAGTAGCATCTGGCTGAGAGATTCCACTGGGCGAAAGAGTCAATGTTCACAATTGAGACACCCAAGCAAGAAATACCCATTGCCTTTCAAAGCAGCTCCTCCTTCAGAGGAAGTGAATGTGCTTCCTCAGAACTTAACAAGGTAAGTGTTTGAAATGTTACTCAAAGAAGTGATTCTGTGGCTGAGTGGCTACAGCTGCCACTTAGATTGTTTTAACCTTGCTGGAGATGATGTGATGGAGACACAAATCAAATCAGCAAAAGAAGAAAGGTGGAAGAAGAGTGGAGATCTTGTGTGGTGGGTTGTGGAGGAATGTAGTCTGAAGTCACAGGAGGGAGGGACTCTTTCCTAGATGGCAAAGAGAAAGCAGGGCTTGGAATGTCTGGTGGGCATGAAAAGCAAGTTGGTCCCACCCTAGCAGCTCACAGAGTATATATATATATATATGATTATAAAAATAATTGCTTTAATCTGGCAAGATTCTGTCTGTAGGTAAACAACAACAAGGATCTATTCAGCTCCACATGTCATTCTCAGTTCTTTAGAGATGGTATGGGTTAGGTGAAAGGAAGGAAATGGGTCAAGAAACAATAGCTGGGTGGAACTTTAATAGGTCCCAGCTCCTGTAGCCAGACTGTCAGTTTTGCAGGGTAACTAGTATTATGAGATAAGCCCAGGAGCAAAACACAGCACACAGCACACAGAGCCTTTAGATAATTAACAACGAACTATATACATACATATACGTGGTAGATACCTTATCATACAGCTACAGACACAAGGAGAACATTGAGATACACAACAAGAGAGAGATACATCCTCTAATGGTCACCTATATATAAACACCTCTTAAAACGGTAACAGTGTTGTGTGGACCCCATCAGAGTCTTAATCCGGCGATTCCAGTTGCTGACTCATTCCCATTGCATCAGCTTTCAGTTACCTCCGCTTACAACCTTCCATCAGCTTACAGCTATTAAATCTACATTCCCTGACACAGACAGTAAATCTAGTTGCATATTACCCGAGATAGCTGAAGCTGAATTAACCCAACACATCTCACACTATACAAAGCCTCTTATGCTGGGGAGGATGACCTGTTTCCCACCATACTTGGATGCCTTAGGAAAAGGCTGGCTCCCCACCACATACCAGATTCAAATGATCCACCCATCCTAGACTAGGTTTCTATGTTGTGTGAAGGCAGTTACGCAGCTTATCTTGCCAACAGTTGACTGACCACAGCTGTGGGGGTCCTGTGGCAGGCGTTTTTCTTGTTTAAATGTTTATATGATGCCTCCCCAGTGATGTTCAACCAACTCAGTGTCTATTCCATCCATATAATAAACACCGTTCCTACTCCAAAGATCTTCACCTCCTCCTCATTTGCTTATTCAGTACCATCTCATCTGAGGATCACGTCATCTACTACCACAAGAGACATATTGCATTGACCATACATGAGGTTTCCTTGATCAAATACCAGCGATGTTTCTCATTGCCTTCTCCCAAAGGTGTAGATCCTTGCCTAGCTGTTGTCACTACAGTGTGTTCCTCTTCCTTTTGCATCTTCTTTTGCTGGTACCCAACAAATGCTTCTGATTATTTAGCTGGGCACCTGGGATGATCTTGGGTGACCCTGGGAATGAATGCTCCCCAGCCTCCTTTGTTCATTGTTTGCAGGAAACCCCACCCCCATCCCCAAAGGAGTCAGAATAGCAGAACCTGGCAGGGGAGAAGTCAGAGTCAAGAGAAATTTAGTGGGTAACCTTGATTGTGTCATTTAGGGTGGAAGTTCACCTGGTAGTTAGTGAAAATCCAGTGTAATAGCTGGTAAATTCCAGGATGATTAGAAGTGGAATCTTCAACGACCATCTCAGAATTTACCCATCGAAAAAAGATTTCTGTATTTTGGGAACAGGGACAGTTAGAGAGAAGCAATGTGTTGGGTTAGGTGATCCTCATATCTTGAACCTATGCATAGAGGGTCATCCTTGGCTTCAGATTGGATGGGGGTGCCAGGCAGTCGCTCTGGGCAGGAGAAACAGTGAGAATTTCACGACTAGCCAAATCTTTCTCTGGCTTCTTAGAGATGCCAAAATATTATATTATATGGAGTAAAAATATCAGAATGTATGTTATCAATCATCCATCCATCCATCCATCCATCCATCCATCCGTCTGTCAATGTGATTAACCTTCCAGGAGTCAAATTCTGTGCCCTTATTGTGTTCCAAATCTAGTGATCCAAAGAAGCCTCTTCCAGGTTGTCAATCAAGACGAGAATTTATTGGACCTCCTGGCCCCTGAGGAGGAGCAAAGTCAGATCGAAGCTACATAAAACATCCATGAAGCGAAGGGGTGCATTGGGGAGATTTTGGCAGTCAGGGGGGCTTCCTTGTTTCTCCAGGTTTCATCACTGTGGAGCAGGAAAAGGAGCTATCAGCATTGGCAGAGAAATGGATGCAGCTCCTCGCAGTTCGAATCACTCCATTGGAAATATTCTGGGCAGGAAAAAGAAAGATTTGATTCCCCCTTTGAAGTGACTCCTTCATAGTCCCAAAAGATCATTTTGATGGCTTCTCCCTCATTCTTAGGAGATCATGAGGACACCACAGGTGGAGAACCTCATCTGTCTTAGGGCTCAGCATGTTGTGGCAACCCAGATAACGTAGCTAACCACCAAGTTAATTTTGTCTGGGGTTTTTAGGCTGTTCTTGTATTTGGTTTTGAAGTGTGTGGGGCATCTGTCAACTTTTCTCTTCTCTAGTCTTTTAGTGGCTGAGATTTGTCTGACTATGATGGCGTAGGCAGGGGTCCCCAATACCAGGGCACTGGCCCACTAGTGGGCGAAGAGAGATTCAGAACCGGGCAGTGGAAGTGGGAGACAAGCACAGGCACACATCCACACTTGCATGAGGTCGAACATGTCTGCACACACTCCATTTGCCAGCATGGAACCAGCACAGAACCCTCCCCTCCCTTCCCCCCACTTGCTGGTCCACAGAGCCAGAAAGATTGGGGAACTCTGGGGAAGAAGATTGATGGATATTTAAGCAGGAAAGAACATAAACCGGGGTCTCCTGTGAGAGTGACAGCCTTTCAGAAGCAGGTTAAGATGGAGCTTGTTTGTTTTATGATGAGCTGCTGGTCCTGTAATTATTTTCATAAACACCTGCAATTCATGAAGGAATGATGGCTTCCATTTTTAATGGTGTGTCCCATGGGCATTTTGTGTTCCCTTGGCTGTAAAAGAATGTGGACTGTGACAGCTCACTGAGCCAAGGGATAAACCATGTTCACCAAGCAGCTCAGAGGGATGAAGCGACATAAGAGTCGGATGGAGCAGAACTGGAGGAAGGCAAAGAGTGAGGCCAGACAGATGCATGTAAGAGCCCATATGTGGTTCTATGTTGTGATGACAAGAGCAGCAACACTAATGATTTATCCACCCTTCTGCATCTTCAGGTAAGCAAGAACCGGGGCAGCCCTTTCAAAGTCACTATGAGGAACGTTCTTGACCTCAGTGAGATAAAATCACTTGCCTTGCCTTGGAGTTGAACTCTGGCTGGCAGGCCCTTTGGAGGTGAGGGAGACCTGTTTGAGCCTTGCTACCTGGTGGAGTTCAGACCACTTGTGTTTCAAGAAGTGGGCAGGATCCTTGTGTCTGTGAGCTCGGCAACCTCTGTGAGGGACTCTTGTCCCTCTTGGTTTGTTAAGGCCTCCTGGGAGGTGCCATGTGGTTGGGTGCAAGAGGTGATTAATGTCTTTTTGTGAGAGTTGGTGGCACTGCCTTTGTGAGAGGGGCATTTCCTCTTTTCTTAACTTGCATAACTGCTGTCCACTCTGGACCTGCTTCAGGGATTGTGGATGGGTTACCTCCTACCTCATGGCTGGTTCCAGACAGTTAGGTAGGAGAGGTGAGGTGTAGTGTGGGGTGGGAGTTGGGTTTGAGCCTTTCACCACTCCTCCAACATCTACATGAAACGACTAGGAGAGGCCATTTGTAGGTTTGCGGTTTGGTATCACCACTATGCTGGCAACACCCAATTATATATCACCACCCCTAGCCAGACAGGTGATGCAATGGAGGTGCTGGCTGAGCGTATGGAGGATATAAGGGTCTGGATGGGGAGGAACCAGCTTCAACTCAACCCTACAAAGACAAAGTGGCTCTGGATTTCTGCCTCCACCCCCCCAGAACTGGTTGATACTTCATCTTTGACATTGTGCAGGTGACACAATGAGCTAGTGCATGATTTGGGGGTCATGGCTCCTGCTTGAGGAGTAAGGGGTCAGCTATAGCTAGGGGATCCTTTTAACAAATTCATTTAATGAACTAATTGCTCACTTGAGGCCTTGCTCACAGTAACTTGTGCCTTGGTTGCCGCAATGTGCTATAGATGGGGCTGCCCTTGAGGTCCACCTGGAAACATTCTCTGAACCAAGATAAAGCTGCATGTACGGCAACGGTGGCTTCTAGGTTTGCCTCCCTAAGATCTCTGTTGGGAAAGCTGCAATGGCTTCACATTTCTTTCCGAACGCAATTCAAAGTGCTGGTCCTTAGCCTTAAAGCCTTGCGCTGATTATCTGGGGGCCCCCTCTCCCTAAGCGAATCTACCCATCCTACCCAGGTAAATTGGGTGTTCTCCTAGTGCCTTCTTTTCAGCATTACCACCTTATGGGAGCTAGGAAGTGAGCCTTCCTTTCAGCAACCCCCCCTGCCCCATGGAGAACTCTTCCCTCTGAAGTTCAACCAAGCCCCACCCTTTTAGCCTTGGAGGGTGTAGCTTTTCCCCCAAAAGGCTGGGAGAATATTGGCTGATTTCAAATCAGAAATCTGATTCGGTGTCAGGTCTTTGTTTTTGTTTGATTTATACTACAGTTTCTGTACCATTTTTTTGGTATAACCACTCCCACTTTTGTTGGGAGTAGGTTATAAAGTAGGGTTTGCTATGTAAGTGTTTTAAATAAATAAATAAGGTAAGGCAATGGTGAAATTCAAAAATTTTCCCTACTGGACCTGTGGGCGTGGCTTGGTGATCATGTGACTGGGTGGGTGTGGTTTGGTGGTCATGTGACCAGGTGGATGTGGCTGCACAACTGACTCACACATAATGTAAAAGCAGCAGGACTTCACACAAAATGGCCCCTGCAACAAGCAGGAACCTCACAGACCTTGGCACAGCTGATTTTCTCACAGCTGATTGATAGTTAAAAAAATGCTAAAAAATAAAATAAAAAAAGTTCCGACATTGCCCTCTGCCAATTGTCACACAGCTGATTGTCGCCCAGCTGATCTTTGGAACTTTTTTTAAAAAAACTTTTTAAAGCATTTTTTTTTACTACCGGTTCGGGCGAACGGTAGCAATTACTACCAGTTCGGGCGAACCGGCCCTAACTGGTAGCATTTCACCGCTGAGGTAAGACCATCAGTTGCCAGGGCTCCAAGATCCTCATCCTTGCTGGAATTGCACCACAGTTGCTTCCCCAACACCTTGGCTTACTTGTTTCTTTCTCGAGCTTAGCACAGAATTTGTTGTTCTTCGAGGGTTCGGGTTTATCATCGGCCCAGGCTAGGTAGTAGAATCTGGATTTGTTTATCCACTCCCATTCACTTTTCTGTAATGACAGGGAAGCCATGTTAGCCAACTGCGGAAGAGGCTCCGGCTCTTCAGGGTCCAGATCAGAAAGGAAAGTTGTCAGGTTTTAAGAGTCTCTCTCTCTCCCTCCCTCCCTCCCCTCAATCTCGGTTGATCTGGAGCAGCTGAGGAGAGTTACACATGGTGACTGTTCAGATTCTTGTAGAGGGCTAGCATGGATTAAACTTGTACTCATTTGAGCAACCTTGGTTCCTGATTTCTTGCCCTGACAACTATGTTGTTGCCACAAAAAAGAAAGAAAGAAAGAAAGAAAGAAAAGAAAAGAAAAAAAAAACACTTGTATTCACAAAGTCACAAGGAACTGAGCTCAATTCCAAGGAAATGTCCTCTTTTCTCTACAATCAAGCAACTTTCACGAACTGAAAATGCAACAGAGCACAAGATGTTCTGTTGGTAAGAGAAATGAGCAATTTCTGCACAAAATAAATGAAGGGGAAGAAAGAACAATCCTCCCAGGTTTGGGACTCGCAGTCCCCAAATTAATGACCCACCAGAGTTTGAAGAAGCTTCAGAGGCCATTCAATGGGCCATAAAGAGGAAGGCAGACGGAAGGAGGAGCTGAGTGTGTGAGATGGCCTGGATCCTGAGATGGGGGGGGGAGGGTCAGAAGAGAATTGGGCCCATTTTGGCTTTAAACATACCAGTCAGTTCTCCAAGTGGGCCTGAATGGTCGGTGGGAGAAATGACAGACAGCATTGGAGTAAATAACATTTTTCAGAGGTTTTGTCCAAGGTGAGAGTTTTTATCAGAGAGATCCCGACCTCCCATTGGACGATCCTTCTAAAAGCCTCAAATAAATGGTAAATATGGATTTGTGAACATTAGCAACAGAAAGAGACCTACTTTACTGGGATCATGCAGTCCAATCCAGACACTTTGACTACTTTTGAGATTCCCTGCGACATAATCGGCCATGTCATCTCTCTGTGTTGTGCTTTGTATGGAGGCGAGGTGGCAGCCTGAGTTTTGTTTCTGGCAGAATGCCTGAGATAAAGCGACAAGGGAGAAAGGCAAATGTGCTTGTGGGTGTTAGTTTGTGAAAGCGAGAAAAGAGCCAGGGAATCTGATTCCATGTCTTGACTGTGTTGACTCCCCTCAGATGCTCTTAATGGAATAACAGAGTTGGAAGGGACCCTGTAGGTCATCTAGTCCAACCCCCCCACCAATGCAGGAGACCATACATCATTTCAGACAGATGGCAATCCAGTCTCTTCTTGAAAGCCTCCAGTGATGAAGCTCTCACAACTTCCAAAGGGAACTTCTGTTCCATGGGTTGATTGTTCTCACTGTCAGGAAATTTCTCCTTATTTCCAGGTTGAATCTCTCCTGGATCAGTTTCCACCCATTATTCCTTGTCTGGCCTTCAGGTGCTTTGGAAAACAGCTTGACCCCCTCCTCTCTCTGGCAGCCCCTCAAATATTGGAAGATTGCTATCATGTCTCACCTAGTCCTTCTCTTTACTAGACTAAGCAGGCCCAGTTCCTGCAACTGTTCATCGTATGTTTGAGCCTCCAGTCCCCTCATCATCCTGGTTGCTCTTCTCTGCACTCTTTCTAGAGCCTCCACATCTTTTTTTATACCAAAACTGGATGCAGTACTCTAGGTGTGGTCTTATTAGGACTTTATAGAGTGCTAGCTTTATAGAGGTATTTATTAGTACCTCCCTTGATCTTGATTGAATCCCTCTGTTAATGCAATTTAGGATTGCATTGGCTTTTTTAGCTGCCGCTGCACACGGCTGGCTCATACTTAATTGGCTGTCACTAAGGCTCCGAGATCCCTCTTACAGTTCCTGCTATTAAACCTGGTTTCACCCAGTCTATATGTGTACTTTTGGTAGATTCTGCAGCTCTTGAGCAATTGAGCGCTCACTGTCAGTGTCCTACTGTCCCCATTTATTCGTATCAATTTTCTGTATTCATAATCATGTTTATATTTATATCTGTTATCTTATACAAGTTTGACAAATAAAATAAATAAATAAATAAATAAATAAATAAATAAATAAATAAATAAATAAATAAATAAATAAATAAATAAATAAATAAATTCCTGATCTAGACTCAGGAGGTCAACTCTCGGATTCCCATCACTTCAGAGGCAAGGAGGTTTGAAGATGCCACCAGAGTTGCCAATGAAACATCAGGAAATCTGTTGTCTAGATTATGGTCACTCAACCTTCAGGCTCAGCACTGCCCAACAGATGCCGGCCATGAAAGCCCAGACCAGTATATCATCAGAGAATACTTGTATTTCAGACTGTCCTAAGATAATGGTCCTTGCTACCTTTTCATGCACACAGCCTAGTGGCCCTGCACTTCAGCCCAGTCAGAGGGACTTGTGGGCTGTTCAAGGCTCTGCCTAGTCTTCTCCTCTGCCTGGGCTAGGAGATTCACAGGCCTACAAGCACTTCTAACCTTGGCATCATTCCAGTTCTTTTGTTCCTCGAAGAGCTTGTTGCAACGCTGATTTCTTGAGTACCATCCTTCGAGACAGGATTTTTGGGCTCCTGTGTGGGAAGAGAGGAAGCCCAATGAGAAGATGGCCAGGAGAGCAGGAAGTGGTGGGGGTGGAGGAGGATGCAAGAGCTGTCTCTAGACAGGAGAGACCCCGTTGGAACTCACCAGTTAGGGAGAAGGCCACGACCAGCAAGCCCAGGGTCACAAAGAGGAATTGCCCCATGGTCTTCTCTCCTGCAGAGAAGAGCAACGAGTAGAGTAGAAGAAGGGGGAGCAAGGACCTTGGGAGGGACTCTTCAGGAAGGGCGATCCAACATCCAACCTGTGACCAAGCTGGGAACCCCAAACTTTGGTTTCCACTTTTTCACTTGCCCAGCTGGACATAATTTCTCCCTCCTTGGTCATCCAGCAGCCTTGGTGGGTCACAGTGGATCACACATTGCTCCGTAAAGGGCAGAAGGGGCCTCCCCTGGAAAGTCTCTCCCGTCCATCTCTTTCTCTTCCCCAGAGATCCCCCCAGAGACCCCTTGCTCCCTGACTCCTGCAGATCCCCTGCTGGAACCTGATCATCAGGTGCAGCCCCCTGCAAGAGGTCCCTTCAGATGGAGAAAGAGACGCAGAGCGAACTGGTGCAGGGGCCTCACCTGTCAGGTGTTCACAGGTGGGAGAGCCGTACTCACTTGTCTCTTTGCCTCCACAGGTAGCAAGTCTGCTCAGTGGCAACTCCAGGCTTCCCTCCAGCAAAGAGAATGGAGGCATTTATAGACAAGGAAGGGGGTGGATTTCTGTTGCGGGGGTGGGGGGGAGCGCAGAAGGAGAGAGAATTTGCTTTGCTTCAGGATTTCTGCTCCTGATTAACAATCTGGAAGAAGCTTGTTTGCACACTAAATTTGGGACATGATAAGGGCACAGAACATTTACTCCTGGATGTTAATCAGATTGATTGATTGATTGATAACAGTGTTCCCCAGGCTTTCTCGCTTGGTGGACTAGAGGAGGTGGCAGTGGCTGCAGAGGTGAGGGAAGAGGGGATGATTTCACATGCACATCATGCTCATAAATGTAGCTTTGTGTGCATGCTTGCTCATCTGCTGCTTTCATGGCCTGGTTCTGAACGGGTTGTGGCCCATTTCAAACTTTCTTGTAAAGTTCTGAGGGAGCACATTCACTTCCTGTCAAGGATGAACTGCTTCGAAAGTAGAAGGTGTTTCTTGCTTGGGTGACCATGTCCTATTTCTCTCTTGGCCAAATATGCTGTGACCTTTGAGTCTTTGGCCCAGTGCGATCTCTCAGCCAGATGCTGCTCTGTCCCCTGCATGGATCTCTCCCCTGGGATCAACTTGGTGATGAAATGTTCAAGAGATGAAGGGAGAGGAGCCATTGTAACCCAGCATGTTGTACCACTTCCCTTCTGAGGGACTTTGGGCTGGCTGCCCTTGAACCTTCACCCTGGATCACAGGATCACAGGGTCATCACCTTATGTAGTTGGTGGGACTCACCTGCTCCATCCTCTGCAAGATGTAGGAAAATCAGTTCCACCATCTCTGGAGCCTCCTCTGGCCAACCTGCAAGATGGAGAACCCACCACCTTCAGAGGGTGAGTCTTCTACTGTTAAACAGATCTTACCCCCTGAGAGATTTTTTTCTCATATTTCAATTCAATTTAGTTGCTATGGGACAATGTTTGCTGGTGCCCAAATAAATTCCTTGAAGAGAGACAACCCAGGTGCCATGTCTGCAGGATCTCAGGGCTCTTAACAGGGATCCCCAAAACTCCCAGAGCAGCAGTTTTGTTGGTCTTTGGCAGGTTAACAATCGATCGAGAGAGCACCACAAAGGATAGACACTCTGTGCCACAAGCCAAAAGTTGCCTTCTTCCCCTTGGAAGGAAAACAAGGAAGAAGAAGAGGAGAAGGAAGAAGGAAGCGAGTCCTTCTGTCAATAGGCCATGATGGCTCTCTCCCCTCTCATAGGTGAGGGAGTTTATTGAAGAATCACTTGGCATTCAGCAGAAAGAGGTGAAATCTGGGGCCTCCGAGCTCTGATGACAGGCAGTGGGGGTGAGTGTGGGGACCAGAAGGTGGTACCAGCCCTTAAGGGTCATCCTTGGCTTCAGAGTGGACAGTGGTGCCAAACAGACTCCATATAGGGGTCCCCAACTCTCGGTCCACAGCCCGGTGTGGGGCCGCCATGCATTCGGAGCCAGCCACAGAAGTGGTAGGTGAGTGTGCAAGTGCGGGCGTGCAAAGCTGTATTTCGGAAAGTGATGTGTGTGCATGAAACCACACCCTCTCTCCCCACCCCTGCAGCCATCGCCATCCTCTCTGGTCCACCAACCTCGAAAGATTAGGGAACACGGTTATCAATCGGTCAATCTGATTAACCCCCAGAAGTCAAGTTGTGTGCCTTCATTGTATTCCAAATGTAGTGATGCAAACAAGTTTCTTCCAGGTTGTTAAGCAGGACCAGAAATCCTGAAGCAAAGCAAATTCTCTCTCCCTCTGCCCTCCCCCCCCCAACATAAATCCACCAGTGCAGGTTTTAGTGCAAATTTCTTTTGCTCCGGAGTGAGAAAAGCACCTGATGAAGCCTGGAGAAGCAACCAAGCCCTTCCCTTCTGTAATCTCTGCTCTATGCCCCTTTCTTTAATGCAGGGGTCTCCAACCCTGGCAATTTTATGACTTGTGGACTTGGGAGTTGAAGTCTACACATCTTAAAGTTGCCAAGGTTGGAGACCCCTGGTTTAATGGATGCTTTCTGTAGCCTGGATTTTGCTCCTTCTGATGGGCCAGAAGCTCAAATAAAATCTGCCCAGCATGTTTATTGTGCAAAGCCAGAAAATTGTTGAGGTTTGAAGCTCAAGAACATCTATTGATGCTACGATGCTTTCTTGCATGTTCATTTCCCTTCAATTGGAGTGTTGGGAATCTGCTGGATCTCAGCACCACTTTCCTGTCCCCAAAACAAGTTAGTTGGGTAGGTGGGATACATACACTCCCAGCATCCTTTGCTCATCCTTCCCAGGAACACCCTACTGCTCTCAGGAGCAGCACAATGAGACATCCCAGCAAGACTTGAAAGGACAGAAGTCGTAGTTAAGCGAAATTCATCGTTCCATTCAGGGTTGAGGTTTTCCTGGGAGTTGATGATAAACCCATCAGTGGGATGGGGGAAATGGCCACTGGGATTCTGGGATAACTAACAGTGGACTCTTGGATGACCACCTCAGAAGTTACCCATGTAAAACAGGTCGTTGTGTTTTGGGAACAGAGACAAGAGAGAAGCACCGAGTTGGGTCATGTTGTCCTCCTATGTTGAATCTCATAGGGGATCATCTTTGGCTCCAAGAATGGAGGGTTATGCTCGTCTCCCTGACCAGGTGAAAGTTGTGAGGATTTCACGTGCACCAACATCTTTCTCTGGTTTCCTTCTTTTCTTTTTTTATGGAGTCAGGTGTTGTCTTTTATGCTGCTTGGTTAATATAATATATAACACTAATCAAAATTATACATTATACATTCAGGCACTGAACTTTGAGCCTTAGCAAGAAGACAATGGCCCTTGCTGGTTTTGTTGTGGAGGGAGGGAGGGAGGATTTAAACATTACATTTTATGTAATGGATAAAATGGATTCATTTCTGGAACACCAGCTACAAACTACAGTGAGAGCTGAATTCTGATTTCTCTTCCTGACTAGCTGCATTTCAAGGTAGAACGTTTTGCTCTCTTTCTTCCACTGTCTCCCCCAGCCCTGATACAACTTAATGAACCCTGTGCCAGCTAACAAGCCCCAGCTGTGAGTTTCCCCCTAGAGGGTCATGGCTGAGTCTCCTCTCAGCTCTACTCCCTGCAGGAATATGCTCAAGGCCTGCACACCAAGGCACATTTCCCCCCATGAGTTACCACCTGTCACAGACAATGCAGGAACCAGGAGTGTTGCTTCTGTTGTGAGACTGAGCTTTTAAAAATCTCCCTTCCTGCTCTGTGGGCAGAGTTTTGGCTGAGCCACCTCTCATCTCTTTGTGTCCAAAGCCAATTGTGGGAGAACTGGGGAGAAGATGACTCTTCTTCTGCCACAGCTGAGGTCTTCTGAGGGTAGGTCAACCAGCACAGGTGAGTCGCTTTGTGGTCCATCCAGCATCCTCAATTTCAACTTGGAAGGGAACAGAGGTAGTGTCCTACCAAGACTTTTAGGACTTTGAAGAGCAAGAAAGGGTAGCCTTCTTCTGTGTTGAAGCTGAGAGTAAGACAAGCATTCATCTCCCATGGAGATTACAACATATCCAAGGGCACAATTTTGGCTGGGCTGAGCCTCACATTTATTGAGAGAATTTAAAGAACTTACTGAGATTAGGAGGGAGAAGGAACCCTGAAATGGAGAAAATGTGACTACAGCCAAATGGGCCTTCAGTCAATCAGAATAGAGCTGGAAGGGACCTTTGAGGTCTTCTAGACCAACCCCCTGCTCAAGCAGGAGACTCTAGACCATCCCAGACAAATGGCTGTCCAGTCTCTTCTTAAAAATCTCCAGGGTCGGAGCATCCACAACTTCTGCTCCACTGGTTAATTGTCCTCACTGTTAGGAAGTTTCTCCTTAATTCCAGGTTGCTTCTCTCCTTGATTAGTTTCCATCCATGGTTTCTCGTCTTGCCTTCAGGTGCTTTGGAAAATAGGTTGACCCCCACCCCTTCTTTGTGGCAGCTCCTCAAATACTGGAATACTGCTATCATATCCCCCCCTAGTCCTTCTTTTTTCTAGACTGGCCATGCCCAACTCTTGCAACCGTTCTTCATATGTTTTTCTCTCCAGGCTTTTAATCGTCTTAGTGGCTCTTCTTTGCACTTTTTTCCAAAATTTCAATATCTTTTTTGTAATGTGACCAAAACTGGATGCAATATTCCAGGTGTCATCTTACTAAGGCTTTATAAAGTGGTACTAATACTTCATGGGATTTTGATTTTATGATTGTTTATACAATCAAGGATTGTGTTTCCATTTTTGTCTGCTGCCGCACACGGCTGTCTCATGTTTAATTGATCGTCCATGAGGATTCCAAGGTCCCTCTCACAGTTGCTATTCTTGAGCCAGGTTTCACCTAATCTGTACTTCTACCTTTGGTTTTTCCTGCCTAGGTGTAAATCCTTGCTTTTCTCCACATTAAATTTCATATTGTTGGATAGAGCTCATCATTCAAGTCTATGAAGAACTTTAGCTTGTCTTCTGGGGGTGTTGGCTCTTCCTGCCAACTTAGTGTCATCTGCAAACTTGATGAGTTCCCCTTTTATTCCCTCATCTAAGTCATTTATTAAGATAATGAAGAGTACTTGGCCTAAGATGGAACCTTGTGCTACCCCACTGCTTCCTTCCTTCCATGTAGATATAGTATCATTAAGGTTGACTCACTGAGTATGGTTTGTCAGCTAGTTTAAAGATACATCTGGTGGTGATGCTGTCTATCCCATATTTTTCTAGTTTACCAAGAAGTAGGTTGTGGTCTACTTTGTCAAATGCCTTGCTGAAGTCTAAATATACTATGTCCACAGCATTTTCTTGGTCTACTAATTTATCACTCTGTACAAGAATGAAATAAGATTGGTTTGGCATGATCTGTTTTTAAGAAACCCACACTGACTACTAGTTATAACTTCATTTGTTTCTAGATGTTTACAGATCTGTTTTTTTGATTATTTTCCCCAGTATCTTCCCAGGTATTAATGTTAGGCTGATTCGTATGTAGTTTCCTGGATCTGTTCCCCACTCCCCCACTTTTTTGAAGATGGGAACCTTATCAGCTCTTTTCTAATTCTCTGGTGGTTCCCCAGTGCTCCAAGATTTTTTAATATATGATACAAAGGTTCTGACTTAACATCCGCCAGTTACTTCAGAACTCTGGGATATAATCCGTCAGGTCCTAGTGATTTATACTCATCAAGATCTACCATTTTCTTGATTTTTTAAAATTTTATTTCTAGTCTGTATTTTACAGTTATGGGTTACAGTTTCTTTTTGGGTGAAGACTGATGCAAAGAATGAGTTGAGCAGCTCTGCTTTCTCTCTGCTGCCTGTCACTTCCTTGCCGTCTTCTTTCTTTAGTGAACTGACTGTTTCCTTGACATCACCCTGGTGCTAATTCTAATTCAAAATAACAGAATAATAGAGTTGGAAAGTATGTTGGCTGTGCAAAATGGTTCTGATACGAAGCTTGGAAGGTATCTTCCTTGGAGTTTCTCAGCATGACAAAAAAAACCCCCAAGAATCAAGAGGGAAGGAAAGGGCAGGGAGGCAAGAAAGGAAGGAAGGAAGGAAGGAAGGAAGGAAGGAAGGGAAGGAAGGAAGGAAGGAAGGAAGGAAGGAAGGAAGGACCTAAAATATCCACCTGTATATATTTGACCCTTAATATAGGTTATCTTCAGGTATAAGAGATTCCTCAAATTTCATTCTGCATAGATTGAAAGCTCAACTAATCACTTTCTCATTGTGCTTCTTCCGTGTGTTCCTCTCTCTTCCCAGCTGTCCCCTTTTCTTCCTCATGGATTCACAGAACAAAACTGAAGGGATAGAATTCATCCTCCTTGGCTTCTCCAGCCTTTTGAGCCACCAGGTTCACCTTTTCTTGGTGTTCCTGGCTGCCTATTTCGCCACACTGATGGGCAACTTCATGATCATAATTCTGGTTCTCCTGGATTCCCGTCTTCACACCCCCATGTACTTCTTCCTCAGCCAGCTCTCCTGCCTGGACATCTGCCTTTCTTCTGTGGTGGTACCAAAGATCCTGGTGAACCTCCTATGCCAACATCACACTATCTCCCACAACCAGTGCCTGGCACAAGCCTTCTTCCTGATTGGCTTTGCAGGATGTGAGCCAGCACTGCTGGCCGTCATGGCCTATGACCGCTATGCTGCCATCTGCCAACCTTTGCACTATGCTCACCTGATGAGGGGCAAGTTGTGCATCCAGCTGTCTGTGGCCATTTGGCTCTGGGGCTTCCTGGACTCAGCTATCTACATTGCTCTGGCTTCCAGGTTGGAATTTTGTGGAAATTACCAGATTCCTCACATCTTTTGTGATGGTCCCCCATTACTGAAAATTGCCTGCAGTGATACTTCCGTCAATGAGTTGGTCACTCACATCACTGGCACCTTGGTGGGACTTGTCCCTCTTCTGCTCATCATCCTGTCCTATTTCTACATTTTGTCCTCCATTCTGCAGATCCGCTCCAAGATCGGCAGGCGCAAAGCCTTCTCCACCTGCGCTTCACACCTTGCTGTAGTAACACTCTTTGTTGGAAACGCTTTTGTGAACTACAACCAGCCCAGTGCTGGCTACTCTCTAGAGGTGGACACTTTGATCTCCACCATGTTTTGCATTGTCACCCCTATGCTGAACCCCTTGATCTACAGCCTCCGCAACAAGGAGGTGAAGGGGGCCCTGAGGAAGCTTCTCAGCTGCTGGAGAATAGCATAGTTTTCATTCATTTATTGACAATAAACATTTCTTGTGCTGTCTGGGAAGAGCCCATGGGAAAAAAATTACCCTTTGCTGTTGGAATATTCTGCTATGCAGATATGAAATGCTTCTCTTCTCTGGACATTTCTTTACTTTGTCTTCTTTTCTGTTTTATCTCATCCAAAATAGTTTGCATTTTCTCTTGACTCTTCTTTTTGAATTCACTATTATATTGTATAAAATAAGTTCCTGTGTTGGTGAGATGGTTAACAAACAAACTGAATGAATGAATGAATGAATGAATAAATGAATGAATGAATGGCAGATTTACTTGTACCCCAAACTATTCTGAAATCAGTACCTTTATGTACATTTTTTTTTTAAAAAAAACACTTTTGATTTCCTTTTTCTTTCTTATTCTGTATTATTTCTTATTCTGTAGCAGTGCTCTATCCCTACCTGCCTGAAGACATCTATTATAGTGCCAGTCCCTAAGCAGACAGTAGTGGTATCCCTTAATGATTATAGACCAGTAGCTTTAACATCTGTTGTCATGAAATGTTTTGAGACGCTGGTGTTGAACTATATTAAGGCTAGTCTCCCATCTACTTTGGACCCATACCAATTTGCATATAGGGGTAATAGATCAACTGACGATGCTATGTCTCTTGTTGTCCATACTATATTGAATCACTTGGAACTACAGGGGGCATATGCAAGGCTGTTATTTGTGGATTATAGCTCTGCCTTTAACACCATTTTACCCAACAGGTTGTTTTTTAAAATGTCCAATTAGGGTTTAAATCAGAGGATTTGTTTGTGGATAAGGGATTTTCTGACAGGTAGGCCACAGTCAGTAAGGATGGGATCTCAGCATTCCTCTACTCTGATACTAAGCACAGGAGCCCACCCCAGGGTTGTGTGCTAAGCTCTTTCCTTTATTCCTTGTACACACATGCCTGCACCCCATTGTATAACACCAACACAATTATTAAATTTGTGCATGACACAACAGTGGTGGGGCTCATTAATAAGAACAATGAGTCTGCTTACAGGAAGGAAGTACAAGGGCTGACATTGTGGTGTAATGAAAATAATCTCACACTTAACATCACAAAAACTAAAGAATTTATAATTGACTTCAGGAGGAAGAGAGATGTACATCTACCACTGTACATAAATGGTGAGGAGGTGGAGAGGGTGGATAGTTTTAAACTTCTGGGCATTTATACCTCGAAGGACCTCTCATGGACTATGAATGCTAACATGCTTGTGAAGAAGGCACAGAAGAGGCTGTACTTCCTGAGAATGCTCAGGAAGATAAATCTATCTCAGCATCTACTTCTGTCCTACTATCGCAGCACCATTGAGAGTGTCCTGACATACGGCATTCTTGCATGGTACGGGAGCAGCTCTGTAGCGGACAAAAAAGCTCTACAGAGAACCATTAAAACTGCCCAGAATATCATCGGACTCCATCTACCAGCCCTGGATGACATCTTCACATCTCGCTGTTTGAGGAAGTTGCATAACATTCTCCTAGACTCTTCCCATCCTGCTTACAATCTTTTTGGATTGCTGCCTTCTGGCAGAAGATACAGGACAATTAAAACTCGGACCACACGTCTTCTGAATAGTTTTTATCCCAGAGCTATAATTGCACTCAACCATGAACTAAAGGGCCACCATCAGTGAGCTCTTGGACAGCATGACTTGGTCTGTTGTGTGGATGTTTGGGTGGTTTAGGGGTGGGGAATTGTGGAGGATGGGAGTGTGTTTGGGGATTGTTATGTCCAACCATTGTTGGACCTGGTCTTTGGGTGTTAAGTGAATTTCGTTGTATGGGTATACTGTGTATACACGTACAATGACAATAAAGTTATTAAAAAAAAATCCATATAGCCCCCCTCTATGGCACAAGGGTGGGGAATCATGGCCCTTTTATGACCTGTGGACACTATCATCAGCATCCAAGTCAGCATAAACAAGGAGTATAAACAAGGACCTTCTTGGGCTCCCCCTTCCAGTAGAAACTTGCTCCGTAAGGGGGTAGAGTCCCTCATAGGGTGCGGGAGCTGAAGGCACAAGTCACAGTCTTTCAACCTTTGTTTATTCCTTCACAGACTCCAGAACAGTGCATAACAGTGCTGCCCTTTGGGCATAGCCTCCCCTTTTCTCAAAGACTTCTAAGTCTATTGATCTCCCCCCCCTCCCCACTCAGGGGCCAAACATCAGGCACATCCTGATGCCAAATAGCATTATATTTAAGCAAAGTTTCAGTTTTCATATCCTGGTACAGAAGCACCTTGAGATGGAGGTACTCATCTTTCATTTTGTTAGAACTTCCTGGTAGCCCTGAGTAGGGGGGTCCTAGCCCAACAGGGTCCAAGCCACCCTTGTTTGCAACCAAAAGGAAGGGCTGTTTCCTCAACTCAGCAATGTGCAGTCTCAAAGGCAAGTTAATTGCTGACCTGTGCATAGAATATCCTGGTGCTGCTTGAGGGTTATGGTGGATTTTTCCATCTTATGACACACAAGGTCTGTTGAACTGTCTCAACTCAGCCAAGAAGCAATGGATTGAACTGATCTAGGAGAGATCCAACCTAGAACTAAAGAGAAATATCCTGAGAGTGACAACAATTAACCCGTGGAACAACTCGCCCAATGGGGGGTTTCAAATTATTTTACTACCGGTTCTGTGGGCGTGGCTTGGTGGGCGTGGCATAGCTTGGTGGGCATGGCTTGGTGGGCGTGGCAGGGGAAAGTTACTGCAAAATCCCCGTTTCCTCCCAATCAGCTGGGACTCGGGAGGCAGAGAATAGATGGGGGCGGGGCCAGTCAGAATTTTTACTACCGGTTCTCCGAACTACTCAAAATTTCCGGTACCAGTTCTCCAGAACTGGTTAGAACCTGCTGAAACCCACTTCTGAACTTGCCTCCAGAAGCTGTGGGTGGGTGCTCCAACACTGGAGGTTTTTAAGAAGAGACTGGACAGCCATTTGACTGCAATATTATAGGGTCTCCTGCTTGAGCAAGGGATTGGACTAGAAGACCTCTAAGGTCCCAACTCTGTTCTTCTATTATTTAATGACCTGTGCAAAGGATATTCTGATGCTGCTTGAAGTTACAGTGCATTTTTGCATCTTATGACCTGCAAGGAATCCAGGTATGCCAATTTCCAAAGGTTCTCTTAAAAAGCTAGCTGAATCCCTCCTGCCTCCCAGGATAGAGCTTGGGGATTGTGTGTCTTTTACAATACAGGCAACAAAGCCATGGGGGGGTGGTATAAAAAAGGGGCTCAATTCTGCCCCTTTTTGCAAGGCAGATTTTGCAAAGCTGGCAGCCTTCAGCCTCCAGTTGCAATAGCAGGAGCAAATTTGGGAGCCTTGCATTGGGATAAAACCAGGAAACATTTATGTAGATTCAAGAGGTGTCTGGGGAAGATAAAAGATTAGGGTCAGAATGGACAAACAAGGTGTTCCTGACAAGCAATGGGGCAGATATTAAGCAAGTGTGGATCTCATCCAAACCACAAAAACGTTGGCAATTGTCAACGTTCAAGCACGTTCAGGAAATGAATTAGCGATGAAGCAGCTCAGCAGACTCAAAAGAAATGATTGCATTTGCTATTCTGCATGAAACGTGTAGATGCAATCTGGCTGCAGGAAGATGCAGCATAAGAGGAAAAAGACAAGCCAGAAGCTGTAAATGATAAAATTTGGAGTTCAAAAGGGAAAGTAATTATTGCAAGGATGCCAGTAAAGCAAAATTAGGCAGGCGAAAGAATTGAAACAGAGATAACTGGCCACTGTGCAGTTTGGGAACAGGGACAGTTAGAGAGAACCCAAGTCAGTTACAATTTATTATCATCACCAATGTTTGCAAAGCAGCAAGTAAACCCTGCTGTCCTCTCCTCCTCCTCCTTAATCAGCTTTGCTAAACACATGAATTAAATAGCTTTGCATGGGAATGCCTGGGTGAGATAGTTGGGCTAAGCAGAGGAGTAGCCTCATGAAAACATGAGGCCAGAGGCATGGCTTGCTTTGTGTAACTCCCACTGTGCTCTAGGCACAATGAACGCGGGTGGGAGCAAAACCACAGACTCACAAATATTGCTCAAATATTACTAAACAAAGCATGTAGGACATGCCAACCGGCTGAAATGACAGCTACGTTATGAAAGCTTCGGAGCAACCTATGTACACGTGTCTCTGTGTGTGTTTCTAACTGCTGTGGGGGTTTAAGCCAGTAATGGGGAAAGGGGGCCACACATGATACCCTGATGTTCACGTTGGTGGGTTTTGCGGTTTGGGGATATAAAAGACCTGGCTGAAGGGAACCTCCCCATGTCCTCCTTCTGCGCAGAGCAAGATCATCCTGCTTCAATCTCCACCTCAGGTTGTTTAGTTGGGCTTCAACACCTCAGACAAAGACCCAGAGTTGACAGGTGAGTGCTGCTTTCCCATCTGGGGGAACATGGCAGGTGAGGTCCTTGCATCAGATCACTCCTGGGAGTCTCTCTCCATCTGAAGGGACCTCTTTAAAGTTGCTGCAGATTCCAGAAGGGGCTCTGTGGGATGGTCCCTCAGACAGGGAGCAAGGGATCAATTGGGTGATCTTTGGGAGAGAGAGAGAGAGAGACCCACAGAAGAGTCTTTCTAAGGGAGCTTCCTGCTGATTACATAGCAATGCAGAATCCAGTGTGACCCACCAAGGGTGTTTCATGACCACGGTGAGAGAAAGGGGGTCCAGCTGGGCTAGTGCAAAACTGTAGACAAACTGTTGAACTCTCAGCTTGATCCTGGGTTGGATGGTCTCCCTTCCTGAGTGAGCTTTTTAAGGAGCTTAGCTCCCCCTCCTTCGCAATGGTGAGAGTGCAGTAGTGCAGGATACTTCTGCTGACTGCTGATTGACAGCAATTTGGCAGATTGAATCTCACCAGCTCAAGGTTGACTCAGCCTTCCATCCTTCCAAGGTTGGTAAAATGAGGAGCCAGTTTGTTTTGGGGCAATATGCTGACTCCATAAAACTGCTTAGAGAGTGCTATAAAACACTGTGAAGCGGTATATAAGGCTAAGTGCTATTGCTATTTTTTCTCTCTGCAGGAAAGGGAGGAAAACCATGGGGCAAATTTCCTTTGTGAGTTTCGGTTTGCTGATTGTGGCCATCTCTCTGAGTGGTGAGTCCAAGCAAGGTCTCTCATGTTTGTAGAGGCTAAAGTTCTTGCATTTGAATCCTTTTAGTACAATTAAAATTCACAATCATGAACACAATTAACAGTGAAAAGCTTGGCAAAATATACATGCATTTATCGTTACAAGTTTAGTGCTTCCCACTCCTTGCATTGGAGTGGTCCCATCAATGATCTCTCCTGAAACCTCTTGAGCAGTTACAGGTCCTCCAGAACGGAACCACGTGATTCCCATATTTTGCCCCAGTCAACAGCCTGGTTCTTGAAGGAATCCAATTTCAGGCTTAGCACATTTACACAATTCACTGAATGATACACCAACCAAAGCAGAAAGATTCACACAAGACTTTCAGTTTGAAGAAAATTAACCTAAACTAACCCTAAATTTCTTTGAAAGGACAGATACTGAAGCTGAAGCTCAAATACTTTGGCCATCAAATGAGAAGCGAGGGCTATTTGGAAAAGACCCTGATGCTGGGAAAGCTGGAAAGCAAAAAGAGAAGGGGACAACAGAGGAGGAGATGGTTAGATAATGCCATCAATGCAATGAACAGGAGTCTCGGGTAATGGATGATGGGAGGGATGAGATGCTATTGTCCATCAGGTTGTGAAGAGTCAGATATGACTTAGCCACTGATCATCAACAACCAAGTTTGGAAATTTGCAAATGCAGCCACTGCGTCTGTAACCCAAATCAGTTTCTGTTTATTGTCATCAAAGATGTTTACAACTCAACAGGTCAAGAATGTTCTGCAGACCCAGCTGTCTCCTCTACCTTCTCCTTTTCTCCTGGCCATCTTCTCATTGGACTTTCTCTCTTCCCCCAAAGGAGTGAAAGGCTGTTGCTGTCCCGATAATTGGCTGCCCATGAATGGGTTTTGCTACAAGCTCAACGATCAACTCAAGACCTGGAATGAAGCAGAGGTTAGAAATGTTGTGTGTCTGTGAATTTCCTCACCCAGGCATGGGAAAAGCCTGGCCAGAACCTTGCATAGCTCCCAAGTACACACTCTGGCTGGGCACAAGTGGAAGGCCACTAGGATAGGTGCATGAAAAGGTAACAAAGGTCATGATTTTAGAATAATATGAAATGCAAGTATTCTATGGATGATATACTGGTTTAGGCTTTCATGACCAGTATCTGTTGGACAATGTCGAACTTCAGGGTTGAGTGACTGTCTTGCAGACAAACGATTTCCTGATGTCTCACTGGTAACTCTGACTGGTATCTTCAGACCTCCTTTATTCTGATGAGGATCTCAGATTTTAAACAACGTATCAGGAAAAACATCCTTGATGGTCAACGGACTGAAGAGGGTGGCTAGGATGATGCAATCAGATGCCTGCTCAAACACACACACACACACACACACGACTCTGGAAAGACTACAGAAAAGAGCAACAAAGATGATTAGGGGACTGGCAGCTAAAGCATATAAAGAACAATTGCAGGAATTGGGTAGGTCTAGTTTAATGAAAAGAATAAGTAGTGTTCCAATATTTGAGGGGCTGCCACATAGAAGAGGGGGAGGTGGGCAGTCAAGCTATTCTCCAAAGCACCAGAAGGCAGGAAAGAAGCAATGGGTGGAAACTAAGCACGGAGAGAAGAAACTTAGAACTAAGCAGAAATTTCCTGAAAATGAGAACAATGAATCAGTGGAACTCCTTGCCTCCAGAAGTTGTGGGTGGAGAATTTGAAGAAAAGATTGGACATTTGTCCGGAATGGTCTCCTGCTCTGAGCAGGGGGTTGGACTAGAAGACCTCCAAGGTCCCTTCCAACTCTGTTATTCTGTTACGTTCCTTCTCTGCTGAATAAGTGCCTTTCTCTGTTGTTGCTCTTCCCAGATGTTCTGCAGGAAATTAAAGCCAGGCTGCCACCTCGCCTCCATCCACAACATGGCAGAGTCAGCTGACTTGGCTGAGTATGTCTCTGACTATCTCACAAAGAAGGACAGTGTCTGGATTGGGCTGAATGATGCCCAGAAGGTAGATCCTTTGTATTTGTCAAGGAATTGCGTAGCAATTGTCCAGCTGAAGTAGGAGAGGCATTCGCCAAGTTTAACCCTGCTTAGTTGTTCCAGATCAACTAAGATCGATTAGCTAGATGGAGAAAGAGAGGGAGGGGGGTTCTATATGACCTGTCCCTTGAAACCTGCCATCTTTTCTCTCTCTGCCCAGGGCCCTCTATAGCCAGAGCCTCTTCCTATGTTAACATGGCTTCCCTTTCGTTACAGAAAGGTGTCTGGGTGTGGACAGACAGATCCTCCACCAACTACCTAGCTTGGGGTGAAGGAGAGCCCAACAACCAGCAGAAGAATGAGTATTGCGTTGAGCTCATAGCCAAGACAGGTAAGCCAAGGTGGGGGATGGGGGAGGTGTTCAAGATGCACTTTCAACAATGAGGACTTATTTCATCCAAGTTGGAACCCCCACCAGTGGCCAATGGATGACCTTGGTTGATCTCCTTAGATTCTAAACTCTCACAGCCTGACCCTCCATACAGCCAAGGGAATACAAAATGCCCATGGGATAAACAAAAATGGAACTCACCATTTCTTCAAAAACCCAAACTTAATTATTACAGCACCATCATTAAACCAACCATCTTCATCTTAACCTACTCACTTAGAGCGTTTAGAGAAGAGAACAATTAATGCACTGGTTTTCTTTGCTCTCCCCCAAACATCACCATCAGCTGCTCTCCTGAAGGGGGGGGGACCAGGTTGGGGAGGAGGAGGAGGAGTGGTTTGACAGATGAGTAGACCAATCACAGTGGTTATCCATCTAAATGTGCTCAGTTGAATAGTTGAAGAGTGAAGTCCAGGTTAGGGGTGGAGAACAGGAGGCCCAACAAGGCTAGATCCATTTCATTCAAGGGAACATCACCCTCCATATATCGGGACATTTTTTGAGCAAGTCCTGTGGTTGTTCAGCTAGCTAAATCTATATTGGTCTTACATTCCACAGAAACATTTGAATAACTCTTTCCTCCTGTGCTTTCCAGTGAAGTAGAGAAGGTGCAGGTGAGGCTACCAGCCTCTGTTGCATCCATGCTACAAGAAGACTCCCATCCTGAAGGGTCAGGACAGTCCCAGCCAGCTTTGGCACATTTCAGCCAGCGTGCTAGAAGTGCAACCACAGCACGCTCATGCTCAGGAGTCACGATGGCACAGTGGTTAGAGTGCAGTATTGCAGGCTAACTCACTACTCACTGCCAGCAATTCAATTCTGACCAGTTCAAGACTGACCCAGCCTTCCATCCTTCTGAGGTCGATAAAATGAGGGCCCAGATTGTTGGGGGCAACATGCTGACTCTGTAAACCACTTAGAGGGGGCTGCGAAGCATTATGAAGCAGTATTTAAGTCTTAAGTGCTATTGCTCTTCTGGGCAAGCTATGATGTCTAATTGAGGGACATCTTTGCAAACCAATATACTGCTGTCCATATCCATCATCCAGGGGTGCCCTTTGGATTTTGCAAAAAAAGAAAAGAAAAGAAAAAGGCAAAGTAGCAGCCTTAACTGTGAAATCAATACTCCACCTAGTTTTTACATGCCAAAGAGATGGGTCAGAAAAGCTCTTTGATGCCCTCTTGTAGTGGAGCAGAGCTTGTCAGAAAATTCTGGTTGACTTGGCCTGACTTGATGGCTAGGTAAGTCCATCTCAGCACATGAAGTTCTCCACCTCTGCTATCTTCATGCCCCCCCCCCCCCGGCAAATGAGGGAGGAGCCACTGAAATACTCTTCAGGGACTCTGAGGGAGTCACTACTCACTACTTTCTCTTTTTCTGCCCAGGTTTCAAGTATTGGAACGATCATCCTTGTGATGTCTTGCGTGCTTTCATCTGCGAGTGCAAATACTAGTGCCAGTTGCCCTTTCCCTGCTCCAGGGTGAGGGAAACACCCGGTGAAGCCTGGAAAAGCAACGAAGCCCTGCCAAAATCTCTCTTCTCCACCCCTTTGCTTGATTTCTGTAGCTCGGATCTGATTTTGCTCTTTCTGGTCAAATAAATTCTGTCTTTATGTGACTGACCTCAATTATTTTGCATTCCTGACAACTCAAGACTTTTTCATGGCAAGGCTTGGCATTAAAGTGGGGCAGAGGGTATTTTTTTCAGAAAGACCATCCATCGAGGCTTTGATGCTTTCTTGCATGTCTGCCTCATTTTAATTGGAAGGTTGAGAATCTGACGAGCCTCAGCACCATTATCTATCCCCCTAAAGCTGATTTAGATGGGAAGGTGGGTTGACGTTCTCCATTGAATTAATTTATTAATTCAAAATTAATTTCCCTGGAAATTAATCAGATTGATTGATTGATTGATAGCATGTAGTTTCTGAGCCTTCTGACTCCATATGAAAAATGGAAATATTTTGGCCTCTCTAAGAAGTCAAAGAAAGTTTTTTTTTCCACATGAAACTCTCACTTTTTTCTTCTGGCCAAGGGGGCTTCCTGGTAGCACTGTCCACTCTGGAGCCAAAGATGACCCTCTATGCCCACCCACTGGAGTCAGATTTGAGAGGTTCAACATGTGAGGATCACATGACTCAACACTTGGCTTCTCTCTAATTGTCCCTGATCCCAAAAGATCATGATCTTATTACATGGGTAAATTCTGAGATGGTCATCGAAGTGTCCATTCCTAATTCAGCAGCCATTTCCCCATCCCAGTGATGGGATTTCCGTTGATTCCAGATGAACCTCAACCCAACATTGAACAATCCTAAATGACACAATGAAGGTCACCAGTTGAATTGAGAAAAGGTGGGCAGGAAAAAGTCAAACCACAGCCTTGCAAATATTGCTAAAATATTACTAAATTAAGCATGTAGAACGTATCAACTGGCTGAAATGACAGTTATATTATGAAAGCTTTTGGCCAAGGAGAGACGGTGCAGGTGAGGCTACCAGCCTCACTTGCATCCATGCTACAAGCAGAGTTCCCTGCTGAGAGTCAGGACAGTCCCAGCCAACAATGATACAAATTGCCCAGGGTATCACAGCTGCAACCACAGCATGCCCGTGCTCTTCTACGATGAGCACGATGTCTACTTGAGGGGCCTCTTTGAAAGCCAGTTCCCACCCCGTTATCCAGGGAAGCCGTCAGCACAGGGTACAAAAAGGGGGGAGGGGCAATGTAACAGTCATGTCAGGGAAAGCTCCACCCGCTTTTCACCTGCCAAAGAGATGGACCAAAAACTCAAGCTCTTTGCTGCCCTCTTGTGGCTGAGCAGAACTTGACAGCCAAAGCCTGGTTGCCGTATCCTGGTTTGTTGGCTAGGTAAGTTATCTTGGTTACAGCAACCTGCCAAATCCAAAGCCCACGTTCGCACATGAAGTTCTCCACCTGTGGTATCTTCCTGTCCCCCTGCAGATGAGGGAAGAGCCACTGAAATATTCTTCTGGGACTCTGAGGGAGTCACTGCAAACCTTTTTCTTTTGCTATCCAGGTTACAAGAACTGGAACGATACGCCCTGCGAGTCCTTGCATCCTTTCCTCTGCCAGTGCAAATTCTAGTGCAAATGGCTCCTTTCCTTGCTCTGCGGTGAGCAAAGCGCCTGGTGAGTCTGGAGAAGCAATGAAGCTCTGCCAAAACTCTCTGCTCTGCACCCCATCCCTTAAGGCAGGGGGTCCCGAACTTTTCTATGCTGCCCCATTTTAAAACCACTCCTAATACAATGTCTGACTTGCTAGTCTGAATGATAAATCGCTTTGATGAATCTGGGTGGCAGAGAAATGGCTGAGTGGCAAAGACCTGTTGTACCTTTTCAAATGCAGATTGCTCCTTCTTCATCCAGTCAAACTTTGTTTTCTTCTTCAACAATTGAGTGAGAGGCTTAACCTTGAGTGAAAAGTTAGGAGTGAACTTCCTGTAAAAATTAGCAAAGCCCGGGAAACTCTGAAAATCTCTTGTATTATAACAAGGGGTGTGGGTCATACCTTGGTAGAATCCATCTGGAGACTATCAGTTGAAATCCTGCAGCCCAAGTGGTCCAATTGTCAAAGGTGTCGAAGTCAAACTTCTCCAGCTTGGCAAACATTTTTTTCTTCCATAGTCTTTGCAACACCTCCTGCTGGACCTGAGCCTCTGCATCCTCAGAGTAAATCAAGATGTAATCTAGATAAATCGCCAGAAATTTGGCAATTGTATCTGAAAAAATTAATTCATAAATCTGAAAAATAGTGCTGTACATTTACAACTAGCCAATCCAAAAAGAATAATTGCATCTTCAAACTCACCATTCCTGATATCAAAAGCTGTCAAATTACTCATGTCTTTCTTTCACTCTAATGAGGTCATAAGCATTCCTGAGATCCAGCTTGGTCAATATGTGAGCCATCTGTAATCGGTCCATCAAATCTGATCTTAGAGACGGTGGGTAATGATCCCTTATTGTTTTGAGGTCCTCGTAATTGTGGTCTGTGCAGATCAGAACCTGTCCCTTCTGTCCCAACCGGTCAGAAGCCATTAAGAGCGTACCCTGACCCATATGAACTTCATAAGCTCTTTATAAGCTGAATACTCCTCTCCCCATTTGAGCACTTGAGAAAGGCCCCACTGTCGTTTCCCTGAACCTGTGAATAGTAAGTTGGCTGATGCTCCTTTTATGCCCTGCTGGTCATCCCGCTCTCCTTCCCTGGGCACCTGGCTGAGCAAACTCGAACGATATGCCCCGTCTTGCCACAGATAAAGCAAGCACTAAATCCCTTCCTCTTTGCCTTTCCTCAGCAGCTGCTCCAGTTGCATCAACTCTCCGTCCCCAGATCAGTTGTAGTAGGTGTGAAGAGAGCAAGCCTTGCGATCCAGGATTGGGCTTGCACAACTGATCCTGTTCTTGCTGCAAATCTCCCAAGTGGGCATCTATGAGCACGCAAAGTTGCAATACGGTAACTCCTCTAGGATTTGTGGAATTCCTTCAGAGAATTCTATTCTAAATCTGTTCAGGAGGGGACTGCATGCAGAAGCTTCACTTCCATGCCAGGTGTTTACTGTTTACTGTTTTAATAGATGTACGTCTTGGGTTGTTTTATGAGGACCCAGAGTTGACTGAGACATCCTAGGGACAGGTGAGTGCTGTTCTCCCACCTGGGGGAGTCCCCCCCTCACTTCTTCCCTCTTTGTTCTTCTCTGCAGCGAAGGAAGGAAGACCATGGGGCAATTCATCTTTGTGAGCCTCAGCTTGCTGGTCGTGGCCCTTTCCCTAAATGGTGAGTCTCTGGTGGGGTCTCTGGTGTCCAGAGAGATCAAACTGCTTGCCTCTCAACCTCCTCCTGATTTGACCCCCTAGAATCTGCGCCCCAAAATTGCTTTTATTTCTGTTTGGCTTATTGTACAATTTAGATCTCACCCTATCTCTCTGCTCCAAGATTCAGGGCTGGTTGCAAGGATACAAAGCAAAATTAATACCATAGTTGAAAGCTTAGCAAAAGATCCATGCTTTTATCATGAAACATTGAGTCCTCCCACTCCTTGCAGGGGCAGCCTACAAATAATCACCCCTGAATCCCCCTGAGTAGTTATGGGTCATCCAAGAGGCAACCGCAGATCCTCCAGAACTGACCCACGGAATCCCTATACTTTGTCCCACTCAACAACCTGGTTCTTGAAAGAATCCATTCTCTGACTTAGCAGAGTTCACTGAATGATAAATCAATGAAAGGGGACAGATTCACACAAGATATGAAGCTTCAAGGAACTAAACCAAGGCTAAGCCTACCCAGTTGTTGAACATTCTGCAAATACAGCTGTTCTATTTGAAATTTTCAGTTTCAATTTATTGCCATCAAAGATGTTTGCAACCCAACAGGTCAAGAATGTTCTGCAGACCCAGCTGTCTCCTCCTCCTTTTCTCCTGGCCATCTTCTCATTGGGCTTTCTTTCTTCCCACATAGGAGTGAAAGGCTGTTGTTGTCCCAATGATTGGCTGCCCATGAATGGGTTTTGCTACAAGGTCAATGATCAGCTCAAGACCTGGAATGACGCAGAGGTTAGAAGTGTTGTGTGTCTGTGAATCCCTTAGCCCAGGAAGAGGAGAGGCCTAGGGGGAGCCTTGCATCGTCCCCAAGTCCACTCTGGCTGGGGTGAAGTGGAGGGCCATGAAGCTGGGTGCATGAACAGATAGCAAAGGTCATGATTTTAGGATTGTCTGGGATGCAGATATTCTATGGACTGTACACTGGTTTAGGCTTTCGTGACTCATACCTGTTGAGCAGTGTTGAGCTTCAAGGTTGCGTGACCACCTTGTAGACAACAGATCTCCTGATGTTTCATTGGCAACATGGATGGCATCTTCAGATCTCCTTGCCTCTTAAGTGATGGCGATCACAGATTATAAAGAAATGAATCATGAATTTAAGCAGGGAACTATTCAAGAGCTGCACACACTAGTAAAGACATCCGTGTTGTTCAACAGGGTGAAGAGGGTGGCTAGAACCATCTGGTGGCATCAGATCCTTGCTGTTTTCTCAAATGGTCACACACACATACACACAAATGTTTCTTCTCTGCTGAACAAATGATTTTTTTCCTGTTGTCGCTCTCTCCCAGATGTTCTGCAGGAAATTCAAGCCAAGCTGCCACCTCATCTCCATCCATAGCATGGCAGATTCAGTGTCAACTCACAAAGCATCCAGGGTCTGCTCTCGAGTTGCCATAGGCAGTGGGGATGGGAAAGTGAACTTCAGCTGCAGCGAGG